>JAWWTY010000077.1:149720392-149733440 GCA_035222235.1 Margarornis squamiger | reverse complement strand
AGAGAGGGGGAAAGAGAGGGGGAAAGAGAGGGGGAAAGAGAGGGGGAAAGAGAGGGGGAAAGAGAGGGGGAAAGAGACAAAATAGGCGAAAACAGAGATGAAAAGAGAGGAGGAAAGAGGGGGGAAAAGAGGAGAAAAGAGAGAAAATAGGCGAAAACAGAGATGAAAAGAGAGGAGGAAAGAGGGGGGAAAAGAGGAGAAAAGAGACAAAATAGGCGAAAATAGAGATGAAAAGAGAGGAGGAAAGAGAGGGGAAAAGCCCTTTGGGGCACGCCTCGGAGAGAGCTGGCTCCGTCCCCCCCCGTCGGCACCGCCGCCCGGCCCGGCCCGGCTCGGCCCCTTTCCCGGCGCCGGTTCTCCGGATCGGGGAATCGAAACGAGCCGCGGCCGGGCGGGAGGAGCGGGGAGGCGGCGTCGGGTCCGGGCTCGTCCCGCTGGGCGGGGCCGCCTCCCTTTTCCCCACCCCCGTGTGCCGGCCCTGTCGCCAGCGCCGCGCTCCGCCAGCCTGCCTGCGCACCCCGCGCCGCCGCCGCTGCTGCATCCCCCGCACCATGAAGGCGCTGCTGCTCGCCGTGCTGGCCGCGGTGCTCTGCGTGGAGAGAGGTAAAGGGGGGATAAAGGGGGTGTCCTCCCTGCCGTCGCCTCGCTGGGAGGTCCCCCCCAAGTCCCTTCGTAGCGCGGGGGTTTGCGAGGGAATAAGGGGGGGGTGGAGGGAGATGGGGGATTGATGCTGTGCGCGCTGGAAGTTATGGGGTTGCAAAGGGGTGTAAAGGTTGGGAAGGGGGTGGAGGCGCAGGGATGAGCCGTGTTAGGGGTCGGGTGTCTGCCCGAGCCCTGCCCCTCGTGGGGCTGCAACTTCGGGGCTCCCCTGCCCCTAGGGAGGGATAGGTGAGCATCTCCAGCTGTGCCGGGAGCTGTGCCGGGAGCTTCCCGCAGTTGCAGCTGGAACAAAGAGGCTCCGCTCCCGAGCCGGGATAACGGCGCTGGGATGGATGATGGGCTGGGATGCAGCCGAGGGGAAGGAAGGAAGGAAGGAAGCAAGGAGGGAAGGAAGGAAGGAAGGAGGGGGAGATGCAGCCCAGCCGCGGAAATGGCTGATGGAGCAAAGTGTGGGCAGATCCACTCGTGATTCCGCCCCCTCCGAGCATCCCCCCGTGGGTACCGCGTTGGGCGGCGACCCCCGGGGTTAGAGCATCCTTGGGGGGAAACGTGGTCCCCGCTGCTGGTATTGCCAGAAGTGCCAAGTTGCCCAAGTGGCAGGGCCTGCCATCCCCCTCCTTCCCATACGGGCTCCATTTCCGACCCTCCGAACTCCGAGGGGGCCGTGCAGGAACCACATTTATTGTTCCCATATGTCGCTGCTCGGGGATGCCAAACAAAGAGCGAGCACGGCAGAGTTTTCTGGCCCTCCCGCAGCCCCTGCTCGGCAAACACGGGCCCTCCTTGCCTTTTTGGGGACAGCGGTGAATAAAAAAAAAAGGGAGTTGTTTGCTGCTTTTCCCATTCCCAGAGGGATCCGGGGAGGAATTGGCAATGCGAGCGCTGGGTCTCGGTCAGAGCGCAGCTGGCATGTGCCCAGTTCCAGCTTTGGGAGGATGGGCTGCCCAAGGCCAAAGCAGCGAAGGCTTTCATTCCCCACCCCCCCCCCCCCTCCAAAAAAAACACCCTCCGAGCTCTACAAGTAAGTTCTTAGCCAGGCAAAAGGGTTTCTTGCAGGTGGTTTCAGCCCCAAACACTTCCAGCGTATGCAGGGGGGTCATTTTACAGAAGAGCTTTACCCCCTGCTCAAAGAAGGTCTTGGTGTATGAGGATCTTATGGTATATCACGATCTTGCCGTGGAAAAGGGGAGAGTTTTTGGCATCGGGACCGAATGGAAGAGCTACCAAAGCAACAGCGTTTTCCCTTGTGCTGCCGAGCTTCGGAGTCGGCTTTTAAAGGCTTTTTTTCCCCCCCTTTCGTTGCTCTTTGCAAAAACCGATTCAACCTCTTTTCTGAAGGAATTCCCCCAAATGCTCCGCTCTGTTTTGGGAGCTCTTTGTTCCTTCAAGAAGCCGGCAACGAGCAAATAAACACATACATTCTTAAGTAGGTGAAAACGCGGCTTCCCTTTTGCATTGTTCAGTCTTGGCGTTTTGTTGGGTTTTTTTTTAAATTTTTTTAATTTTTTTTTCTTTTCCTGTAGCCTTGAGCTCCAACTCTGTCCTTCCGTCTCCAGCTGCATTAAATTAATTCTGTGCCTTTTGTCTAAAACACTCAGCCTGCCTGTGCCTCTCTTAACTCTGCAGTGGGTTATTTAGGTGGGTTTTTTTTTGGGAGGGGGGGCAGCAAGTGACTGAATATTTCCTCACTGAAATTATGTTGAAGGACTTGCCTCTCCTGGAAAGATTCTGCCTTCTGTTAAGACCGGGGGTAATAAGTGGGTGTGACAAAGAAAAACATGGGGACAGGTAGGAGATGCTGTAGATTTAGTCACGTGGCAGAGAATTTCATGCCTAAAGGCACTTTTATGTCGTGGACAAATATTTTCTGGCGCGTTTGTTCCTGGAACCTCAAAGGTTTAATGAACATCGTTGAGCCACTCGGCTCGTGCCTCCAGCATAATGAGCAGGTCCATATGGGGACATATGTCCTGTCCTAAAGCCCACAGGAAGCTTGTAATCCACTTCAGCCCTAGTTGCACAGGGTTCCTGCGAAATGGGATGAGTCAATTTGCCTCCTCAGGGTGGTTGCAAGGTGGTGCAGGGTTTGGGACAGGTCACCTGAGACTCGAGGGGGACAAAGGAGCAGGAGAACTGACTGTCCCACGTTGAGTTTTGGGCAACCCATGGAAGTGCTTGGAGGGCTCAGCAGGTGGCAGTGACTCAGTGGCTGGCTCCATCCTCCTCTCCCTCTCCTAAATCCGGAGGCAAGGTCTGCTGAGGAATGTCTCCCGGGGGTTTTGACGCAGCTGGTGGTGGCCCTGTAATCCTGGGTGCTCTGTTGGCCGAGGCTGCTGCGTTGGCAGGCTCAGGTAACTGGGGTTTGTTGCAGGACTTGTTGCCAGAGTGATGATCCTTGGAGGATGTGAGGCAGTCCAGGAAATTCTTGTTTAGGGGGTTGTGGTTTTGGCTTCCACTCCAAAGCGGAGCTGCTTGGCTGCCCTGATGTGACATTCAGGATCTCCCACTAACCCACTTTAATCTGTTTCTGTGAGATGATGTTTTGTTTTCTTTCCCTTCCTTGGCTGTGGCTGCTCTAAAGCCATTCCTCTGAGAACAATTGTTATTTTTTTCTCAATTTTCTTGTAGAAACCTTTTTTATTTTCCTGAGAGAAACAGGATTGAGAACCTCCAGATGTCGTGCAGTGCCATAGCAGAGTGGGACGGCTGCTGAGCAATATTTGTCCAACTTATTCTTCAGAATAGTCCACAACAGGGACTGCTGAGCCTCAGGGAGCTCTATCAGGGCTTCACCTCCTTAGCGTAATACTTGAAGGGGGCCTACAAGAAAACTGGACTTTTTTTACAAGGGCATGTAGTGGTAAGACAAGCAGGAATGGCTTCAGGCTGTAAGAGAGCAGGTTCAGGTTGGATATGAGGAAAAAATCCTTCCCTGTGAGGGTGGTGAGACCCTGGAACAGGGAAATTGTGGCTGCCCTGTCCCTGGAAGTGTCCAAGGCCAGGTTGGGCAGGGCTTGAAGCAGCCTGGTGTAGTGGAAGGTGTCCTTGCCCATGGCAGGGTGGGTGGGACTGTCAGCGTAGAGGAGGAAGGTGGTGCCTCGTGGAAGGGCTGCCTGGCTGAGAGCTCCAAAATCAGAGCCCGTGAAACATTGGGAACTGATCTGATCTGTCTGCATATGTAGGTCAGCAGTTGCAGTGTGGATGTGACGTTCTTGTGTGTAAAACACAGAGGAGATCAAAGTTCCCCTGTCCCTGCTGAGCCACTGGGTCAGGCTGTTTCCACAACCATTTCCCACCCCTGAATGCTCTTTTCCAGTCTTTCCTGGGCAGATCTGAAAGGATGAGGGATGGGAGCCAGCTACTGCAGTCCATCCTGCTGGTGTGGGATAAGCCATAAAGGTTGTGACAGGAATTAGGCATGTGAGGAAAAATTTCTTCACTGAAAGAGTGGTCCGGTATTGGAGTGGATGGAATCACCATCCCTGGAAAGGTTCAAAAAACATGTAGATATGTTGCTTAAAGACTTGGTTTAGTGGTGAACTTTGCAGTGCTGGGTTCATGGTTGGACTCGATGGTCTTGGAGGTCTTTCCCAACCTAAATGATTCCATGATTCTATGATTTGGGAGACCTGCCACAGGGGAAAGCAGGGAAATTAATGCTCCTGCTCCAAATTAAAAAGATTGCGTGCATAAACTGCTTTCAAAGTGCTGTGACTCTGGGAGTAGTGGGATGGTGCAAGTCCTTACAGGTCTTGCTGCAATGCTGAGCTCCGTCCAGCTGAGAAATCATTTCCACCACGTGGTGTAGCTCAAGTGTAGCCAGATCTTGGTGCCCAAAGGCAGGTCATGGAAAGCTTGACCCCGTGGTCACACCTGGAGCGTTTCCCATCAGTGTCACAGGATCATGGAATGGTTTGGGCTGGAAGGGACCTTAAAGAGCATCCAGTTCCAACCCCCTGCCACAGGCAGGGACACCATGTCCATGCTGGCTGAGCTGAATAGAGGCTGCCTCTGTAGTTTAGTTTTGGGTTGGCAAGTGTAGCTTGAACTTGATGCAGACAGGATGGTGACATAAATGACTACACTGTGGTGGTATTGAGGCTTTAGTTGACAGCCGATCCTCCCAAGAGCTCCAGATATATCCCTTATGCTTGAACCCTTCGCCTGGCCAATTTTTTGGGGTGAAAAAACCCCTCTTACTGCAGATTGATGGAGGTGATAGCAAGCGTGGCTCTGGGCGGATGCCACACGTCCCACATGTCGCAGGTGGGGACCACCGAGCGAGGAGGTCTTCCCACCACCCTTGACTGAGGTGTTGCCTTTCTCTTGCAGCCCACACACTCATCTGCTTCTCGTGCTCCGATGCCTCCTCCAACTGGGCCTGCCTGAAGCCTGTCAAGTGTGGGGAGAATGAAAACCACTGCGTGACGACGTACGTCGGGGTGGGAGTCGGTGAGTGCTGACAGGACCTTCTGCAGCCCCTCTTGGCCGCTCTCCTGGGTCACCTGCCGAGCTGCAGGAAGGCTTGGGAGGCTTTTCCTTCCTTTGCCTTGTGGTGGGGGGGTGGAAAAAAGGGAAAGTTCTGCTTAGCAACTGAGCGTCGGACCATCCCACGGGAATTTTTAGGAGGGACGTGCTGCCAGGAGGAGTCACGTTAAGGCCCACGTGCCCGCTCCGACGCCCGGGAGTCCGAGGGGAATTTCAGGCAGGGGGTGGGGAGGTTGTGCTGATGAATAAGTGAAAGCGTGGAGGATGCTGCAGGCTTCCTCTGGAGGAAGCTCCAGGATTTCTCTTCCTGCTTTTTTTATTTTTTTTTTGGCCTCGTGTTTGGGTTTTGAGCCCTGCTTTGGCTTCTCTGCTTTCCATGGACGAGGCGGGAAGGGAGATTTTTGGGTTTTGAGGGGCTCTTTGCTTCCCAGCTGCTGCTCTGAGAGAAGCAGGATGCTCTGGTAGGTCTTTGCAGAGCCGGGATCCCATCCTTGCAGGAGGGGAGGGGGTGTTGCACGCCGGAGTCTGAGCCGTGGGTGGGTTGTGGATGCCCAAACTTTAAGAAATAAATAATATCTGTTAATAAAATTGCTTTACTAAACCTCCCAGCTTAGCACAGTGCTAATGGTTTCCTCTTCCCTGCCCCTTCATCTGTGCTGTGGCTCTCTGGAAATGCAGACTTGGCTCACAAGTGCCCTCCCCTGAGCACTGTGTGTGCTCCCTGTCTCTCTTGAGGAGCCCAGGGTGAAGCTGGAGTGAGATTTTTGGGATTCCTCACCGGAGCCCTTATGGCTGAACATTGTCCAACAGCCCTGGAGGGTTGTACCCCCTGAAGGGGGTGTGCCTGGGGGGTTGTTTGGGAGGTTATCACAGGGTGGTTATCACTGTTGTTCCTTGAAACGTGTGGGCTGGTTGAGAACTCTGACAACCAGGAAGCTTCACCCTCTCTGTGACACCTCAGCGACCTCAGGGCTGTCACTTCCTTTGCAAGAACACGTGACCAGAAAGCTCCAAACCTGTCCTGGAAACACCCTAACCCTGTCTTTGTTTCCTTCCTCTCCACCCCCACCCCAAATCCAGGTGGCAAGTCCGGCCAGTCCATCTCCAAGGGCTGCTCCCCCATCTGCCCCAGCGCTGGGATTAACCTGGGCATAGCGGCCGCCTCCGTGTACTGCTGCGACTCCTTCCTCTGCAACATCAGCGCATCCAGCAGCGTCAGGGCCAGTCACACCCTCCTGGCCCTGGGCATCCTCCTCAGCCTCTTCTACGTCCTCCACGGCCGCGAGTGACGGGGCTGGCGAGCGCTGGGGCTGGCTGAGGAAGAGCCGCCCTCACCCCGGGCCCCCCGTGGCTCTCATTAGCCAATATCTTCTCTCGTTGCTGTCTGCAAGGAGATCTTCCACTTCTCAGCAGGCTTCCAAGGCGATTCGTTTCCCAGACTTTATGCTCTTCCAAGCGTTGGAGACCTGGGCGGTTTGGCCGAGCTGTTCTCTCTGTCTCTTCCTGTGGACGTGACCCCACTGCACTCTCACACCTCCTCGGCAAAGGTGGAGCGTTTTGGAAGGGTTTTCTGCTTTTATACCTAATAATACCCCCCCTCCCTCATTTCTAAGGTTGGTTAAAACAAGGCTGGGACTCGCCGAGATCTGATTAACCCCACACACACCACCAGGTGAAGAGTTCAGACTTTTCCTGCCTCTCTCCTGGCTCCAGCACGTGGGTGGCACGGGCATTGGGAATGCATGATCCAAAGGGAGACACATTCCTGGCTGCCCCCTACCTTGCAGCTGCAGAATCTCTTTTTATAAAATAGTTTCGTTTCTTCTGATCCTGGGCTGACTTTTTCTGGAAAACGAGTGACGTGTACTTTGTCCTTCCGAGCTCTGTAAGTGCCAGACCTGAATAAACATGCTCCTGTTGTTACCTAAGGTGGGACGTGTGCTGTGTGTGTTTCCTTGCTCCAGACAGAGATTGGGAATTCTCTCATGGAAAATCCAAACGTTGTGCTTGGCACGGGGGCCTCTCACCCTCTTTTGAGTGTTTATCAAGTCCGTCTCCTCCCTGTTGCTGTCCTTTCTGATGAACACCCCTCTTGGGATTGGCTTTTTCCAGGTGCTTTTTAGCGAGAAATGCCTGTTTTTTGGGGGGTTCTGAGCCGACCCTGTTGTTCCCAACGGAGCAAACACACCTGGAGGAGGACCTCTGAAAGTTAATCTGCATGGTACAAAGACTTGGTGCCTCAGTTTCCCCGCTTTGGACTTGTGATGGTGAGAGACAACGACGCGGATCCCTCAAGGAACCAGGACAACAGGTCTGGCTGCAAAATGCAGTGAAGTCAGGAGGCCAAGATCCCAATCCTCAGATTTTTAGGCTCAATCTGCAGTGCCTGATGGTGCACATGGACTGCTGAAGGTGACTTCACCACCCAGCCTACTGCTCCTGCTGTCCCTCAGATGCCAGGACCTTCCCAACGTTGCTCCTGGAAGTTCTCAGCTGTCCCATGGGAGATGTGTCCTCCTGCCCATTCTGTGTCATCTGTCCTACCTGCTTTGCTTACCTGTGGACCTGCTAGACACAAAAACAAGCCAAAATTCAGCCTTAAACTGCCAGGTGAAAGCTTGTTGTCACTTCCACTGCTCGATCAGGGGTGCACTGGGCTTTTTTCTTACTTCTAGCAGCAAAAATGATGTTGTTGGCACTTTTCAGCCATGCCTTCCTTGTGGTTCTCCAGTTTTGTGTCAAAACCCAACCAATTATATCTCTGTCCCCACTTCAATGAGTGCTAAACAGCTTCTTTTGAAAGATGGTGTAGAAATATTTGCAACAAAAGTGGTTTCGTGGTTTTTTGACTCCTCCTCCCTGTGTTTTAATTAAATGACACAGATGTTAATGAGGGCCTTTCCAACAGGAGGGACTGGTCGTGGGGATGTGGCCTGTAATTAATGATGAGTTTGGGACGAGTGAATCACTTGTGTTGGTCCTCAGATGTGCCTTCCTCTGGTTCATGCATCCTCCCTCACCTCCTGGGACCTGCTGGGGCCCCACAAACCTCTGCTATGCACATGGGGCACAGGGAAAATTGGGAAGAAAGTTCCTGAAAAGGAGGTGAACGCTCCCCATCTTCCCTGTGCCTCAGCCTTCCTCCCAAGAGGGTTCAGAACCTCCTCTGTTGGGTTCATTTGTTCCTCAGCACTTGCTGTGGCACCCAGAGTGCTCTGCCTTGAAATTGCAGGGTTGTAACACCTTTCTGGCCACCTGCTGGAAGGGTTTGGGGTTGATTTTGGCCTCGGTTGCCCTCACAACACCTTTAGCAAAGAGCTCAACTTCAAAGCCATCAGCACAGCTGGGTCCTAAAGCCTGTCCAAGCCTTCAGGAGGCTCTTGAGGGTGCCAGAGTGGACAAACAAAGCCACAAGACCTGGTTGGTTCCTCCAGTGGCCATTTCCTTCCTTTCTCTGTGTTTCAGAGGCTGCTGGTGCCAAGGATTTTGTTACAAAAGGGAGGAAAAGCTGATGGGAGGAGCGTTCAGGAGGCTGCTTATCCCATAAAATAACAAGTGATATTAATGGTATTGCCAGGGGACAAAGCTGAAGGTCACTCATCCGTGTTCCTGAGCTGTAAATGATGGATAAGTTGCATATTTTGGAGATTTGCTTTCCCTCTTCCCTCCCTTTTTGTCTTTCTCCCCTCCTCACGTGCTGGAATCCTGTGCCCTTATGGAAAAAGAGATATTTTCATTTTCTTCTCCTTTGGAACACACGTGGCAAAGATCTCTTTGATAGATTTAAGTATGTTTGAGAGAGGGAGGGTGTGACAGCTTGTCACAGTTTAATCCCAAGCATTTTATCATCCATTCTGCCAGCTCTCACCATTTCTGCTCCTACCATCCAGTTTTTTTGCCCCCAAAGTCCCCAGAATGAGAACCTCAGCTGTTGTAAACCCCAAAAATCAAAGGCCTAAAAATAGGCGGCTGAAGTAATTAAAAACATTACTAATAAGCCAATAAATAAGGAGAACCCAGCATTTTTAAGTGCTAAAACCGGTGGGTTGTTGAAGCAGCTGCTGGATTTGGAACTTGAGGGCCGTGATGGGACAGCCCTGAAGTGCTTTGAATGTGTTTATATGGACTGAGAAATTAAGAGATTTGAGCAGAAAACTCAGATAATTCACCTTTTCTGACAAGACAAGTGGTTATGAGGGGGGAAGCAGTTTTGCTCTCCAGAAGCATAAAATATCCTGGAATAGTTTTTACTGGAAAACAAGAAGAACTTAAGTGAAATACCTGCCCATTTTGGAGCATGTCATTGAGAAAATGGTTTCAGTGCTTCCACCCTGGAAATGGCTGTATTTCAACAGCAGCTGCTGCCATTTACCACTCCACCAACAAGGGCTCTAATTTTTGTGTATTGTCTAAAAATGCTCAGAATTTCTTGTGGCATCAGCCCTTTCCACCCGTGTTCTGGGTGTTGGCTGTTTGCCACAAAGGAGGACTTTAAAATGAACCAAGTTCTTCCTGGTGTTTTGGAGAATTGTGGTGTTTTTTGGCGTTGTTTTTTTTAAGGGTAAAATTTCTTCCTTGGGAAAAGACATGATGTGGAGGAGTTGCACCAACAGCCAGAACAAATGAAGCCAGTTGTTTAATCATTACTCTGAGGATCCACATTGTTGCTCAAAGAATGTCCTTGCTTGGTGTTGATTTACTCCACTTGTGGGTTATTTGAAGGGATTTGTCTCCCAGGGACCTTGTTTTCCATGAAGGAGGTGGTGGGAAGCCTGGCAGCTCTGGTGTGGGTGTCTTTGTGTCCATGGAATGAATTCTGGGCATCCCTGCCCTCCAGGAAAGGCAGATGTGATGCACATCTGGATATTTGGAGGTTTAGGACCCTGGATCCTCAGTGATGCAGTGCTGTGGGGTCTCAGATGTTTGGGATGAAGGTGGCTCTGAATCCCTGATCCTGAAGGAGTTATTTGTCCCCTGCCCGAGGCTGTGGAGCTGGAATGGGATCACAAACACCCCATCTGGCATTTTAGGAACCTCCATGGTGCCCAGGGAAGCGAAGCCCTGGGTTGGTCCTGCCATCTGCTGGTTCTTCCCAGACTTGGTAGAGGAGCTTTGAAGCCCAGATCTCAGAAATCGAGGAGGAGCAGCTGCCTTCAACCAAATAACTGCACACCAGGCAGAGAAGCAGCAACACCAGAGCCAGATTGAATGTTTTAATTCACCCAGCTTTGCTCTGATGGTGCAAATTGAGATATAAAAGGCTTAAGAGGCTTCCCAGGTTCAACATTTTCCAAGGGAACACTTTTTTTTTTTACCCAGCCCAAATCCTACTGTTTCATCAAAACACTTCATGGAAATACAATAAGCCAATAAAGCGTTGCAGAAAAAAAATATTGATACCTTTTATTTCGGCTTTGTTGGGTGATGGGATTTCACTGAGATGGTTCCACTGAGTTGGTGATTTTACTAATACATAGATGTGAGATTTGTAACTGTGTATTGCCTTTATTGTAACAGAATAAGCAGGATAAAGAAGCATCGATTCCTTTAAATATATTAATGTAAGTATAAGTGAAGTGTACGTTACATATTGTTTCTTATACTCTAATAAAAAAATATATGGGATTAATAAAAAAGAGAACACTTGGAACAAAATGTTTTGGTGGTTCTGCAGATATTACAGATATTATCCCCTGTTTTATGTGAAAGGAAAGTGCTTGGACTGGATTCAGAGCCCAGGGCTGGGGGTTGTGGGTCAAAAGGACAGCCATGAGGGCGAGCCTATAGACTAGAGGAGGGATAAATCCATACGTGTCATCTCAAGGCCTTTGGAATCTCTTCCTGTGATGGATAAAGAGCAGGGATTGTCTTTGCCTTCAATAGTCGTGCTCATAAATATCATTGACTTTCCCGTGACCCTGCTGGGAATGGAGATGGGATTTGTCCTTGGAGCCTCAGCTCTTTCTTGTCGGAAAGGGAGGTTATTTTGGGCACAGAAGGGCCCCTGTGTGGGTGTCTGTGGGCAGCTGCTCCTCTTCCTGCACTCCCAGGCTCTGCAGGGATCGCTCTGACCCTGCTCCTGCCCATGGACACACGGACACAGGGATGCACAGACGTGGGGCTGGTGGCTCTGGAAGCTCCCCCTGCTCTCCCAAACCGGGGAGCATTCCCAGTGCTTTGCAAAGATGGGTCATTCTCATTTTTATTTAAAGCTTTATTATTTTTTGGGAGCCCATGGTTGGATCCCATGGGAGAAGGGGATTGTGTTCCCTGGGGAATGTAGGACTGGCAGTGATGGGCTCAGGAGTTCCTCAGGAACAGCCAAAGGCTGTTTGAAACAAAGACATAAAAATACCTTTCCTTTTCTCTGGATAAACCCAGCCTGGACAATCTCCTTCCTGGGTAAGGGTCTTCTCCACTGCTCTCCCTCCTTGGAATCTGTGTTTACAGCCTGATTTACAAGTGGTTTTGGGGATGGGAGGGGCACCAGTGGTGACAGGGAATATTTTGGGGACTGGAGGACATGGCACAGCCTGGGATTACAAAAGAAACCTGCCCTCAAGAGGCTGCACCTCCCTCCTGCCTGGCATTCCCATCATTTCTCCTGATATTCCTGAGGACCTGCCTGTCTCTGGACAGTCCCAGGCTAGGTTCTCCCACGTTTCAGGTGTTCAGAAAGTCCAGGAAAATGGTCCCACATCTCCAAATCTCAGAGAAGGCTTCATTAATGTTTGGACACAGTTTTTGGAGCTGGTTTCTTCATTCAGGTCCTCCAGCCTCCTGATCATCTTTATGGTGTCCTCTGGCCCCATTCTGACATGTCCACATCATTCCTGTGCTGAGGACTCCAGAGCTGGCTGCAGTTCTCCTGGTGGGGTTGATTCCTGTCCTCTGGACATGCTTCCACTCTAACCATGGCAAATACAGGTTTTGGAAGAAAAATTAGCTCTGGAGCTGGAGAGGATTCTCCAGAAAGCTGATTCATTTGGTAGTTTTGACGTGGAGGAGCCAAGAAAAGCGTGTGGGTGGATAGTCTGCAATTTAAAATTTCAGTGATGCTAAAGGATGAAAAATGACTGAACCAAGAGCTCCACCTTCCTGCCAGAGCTGCCCCTCTCCTTTTTCTCTCCTCCTTATTCCCCTGCTTCCCAGATCATGGATTTTGAGGGCCAAATGAGAGGCCATGGAGGGGGAAGAGTGAAGGTGGCACCTCCAGGCTGCAATGCGTGACCAGAACATCAGAGAGGAGGCTGGAAAGATGAGAGGTGCTTTGCATGGCTGTGGGAACACATTCCAACCTTCCTGCTTCTCATCTCCCAAGGAAAAGAGATTTAAAACGTTGCCCAACATACCTTGGTCCCCTTGGGTTCAGTGATCTGACCTTCCTGGGGTACAGGGACACTTGGCCACTTCAGCTGCTGCTGCGACTCTTGTCCCTAATTTCCTCTCTGTAGGAGGAATTAAGGTTGAAGGGCTGAAATGTAAAATACACAGCATCAAACTGCAGGGGAAGAGATGTGAGTAGCATCAAACTCTTGGGGGAAGAGGTGTGAGTAGCATCAAACTCTTGGGGGAAGAGGTGTGAGTAGCATCAAACTCCTGGGGAAAGAGGTGTGAGTAGCATCAGACTCCTGGAGGAAGAGGTGTGAGTAGCATCAAACTCCTGGGGGAAGAGGAGTGAGTAGCATCAAACTGCAGGGGAAGAGGAGTGAGTAGCATCAAACTGCAGGGGGAAGAGGAGTGAGTAGCATCAGACTGCAGGGTGAAGAGGAGTGAGTAGCATCAAACTCCTGGGGTAAGAGGTGTGAGTAGCATCAAACTCCTGGGGGAAGAGGTGTGAGTAGCATCAAACTCCTGGGGAAAGAGGTGTGAGTAGCATCAGACTCCTGGAGGAAGAGGT
>JAWWTY010000077.1:149689200-149720292 GCA_035222235.1 Margarornis squamiger | reverse complement strand
AGCCTCAGACTGCAGGGGGAAGAGGAGTGAGTAGCCTCAGACTGCAGGGGGAAGAGGAGTGAGTAGCATTAATCTCCTGGAGGAAGCAGAGTGAGTAGCATCAAATTCCAGGGGGAAGAGGAGTGAGTAGCATCAAACTCCTGGAGGGAGAGGTGTGAGTAGCATCAAACTCCTGGGGGAAGAGGTGTGAGTAGCATCAAACTCCTGGGGGAAGAGGTGTGAGTAGCACCTTGTTCTGCTCCACTCCACTGGACACAGCCAAGGACTGGGTGTATTGGATCTCACACACATTCCTGTCGCTCCTGCACCGCCCAGAGCCAAGCCCGGTGTTCTCCCTGAGGTGCCAAGTGCTCCTGGCTCGCTTTGTGTCTCTCATTGCTAGGATTGCAGGGATGTGGTGACCCTTTCTCTCCCTCTTGAGAGGCTGAGTTTCACACCAGGGCCCCTTATCGAGCTGTTAAACCCGCTGGCTCCAGGAACAGCACCCACTTGGTGTCACATTTCAAAATAGGAGAGGAAAAAAATGACCAAAAAAATGAGAGCAGGTGGCAGAGAAGGGATTGGTGGCACCTCATGTGTGATCACAGGTTCTTTGGAAGGGCAAGAGGTGCAGCTGCTCACCTTGGAATTCAACTCGTGGTTTGTTCGAGGAAATCTAGAGATTTTTTCTCCTTATTTAGGAAAAATTTAGAGATTTTTTTTCTCCCTCTTTAGGAAAAACTCAGAGAATTTTTCTCCTTATTTTATTTTATTTTCACACGGAGGTTTCTCATCCTAAAGCCGGTTGGAACCAAATGATTATAAAACCTGAATTCTGGAAACAGTGAAAATTTAAAACATAAAATTGCCTCCCTTCCTTCCTTGGAAATGGGCTGGGACGAGGGATTTGCATTTTCTTCTCTTGTCAGGAGGTGGCAGCTCCAGGCCCCAGTTTCACCAGTGCATCCCGCTAGGATGTACTGGGATGGGTGTGTCGGCATTCCAGGACCACGAGCCCCTTCTTCCAAGGACCACGATGCACAAAGCAGTTCCCCTGGAGTTTGGAGATGAGAAGAAGTCCAGCTCAGCCTTCTCTCTGCCCCTTTGTCACGGCAGATGCTCTCGGGCTTCCTGAGCCCTCCCTGCTCAGCCTGTTTTCCAGGCTGAACAAATCCATCTGTCTCACAATTCCTTATGTTGTCTGTGGCCAAACCACGTGAAATCTTGGGATCACAAGGACGTGGTGGGACAGCTCACAGATCTGAGAGCTACCACAGCTGGGATCTAAGCAGCCTGGTCTGGTGGAAGGTCCCAGCCCATGGTAGGGGGGTTGGAACCAGATGGTCTTCAAGGTCCCTTCCAAACTAAGACATTCTGTGGCTGGATACAGAATGGTCAGGAAGGGCAGGCTGGAAAAGCGAGGAAGAGGAGTTGCTTTTTATGTAGGAAAGCAGCCAAAATCCACCAAGCTTTGCCTGGGGATGAGTGATGAGTCAGCTGAGAGCTTTTGGGTCAGGATGGGCAGGTAGATCAGCACAGGTGGTGTTGTGGTGGGTGTCTGACACACAACAGCTGGTCAGGAGGTGGATAAAGACTTTTCAGGCAACTGGAACAAGCCTGACATTCCCAAGTCTAGGTCCTCGTGGAGGGGTTTCACCATCCCAGCATCTGCTGGAGGAGTAACAGATACTGGGCAGAGCAATCTGGGAGGCTTCTGGAGCTCACTGGTCACAACTTGCTGACAGAGATGAGTGAGGAACCAGCACAGAGAGGTGCTTTTGTGGACCTCAGACTTGTGAAAAAGGAAGAGCTTGCTGAGGATGGGAAGTAACCACGACGCGGTGGAGTTCAAGATCCTGAGAGTGGGGAGCAAGACAAAAAGCAGCATCGTGAGCCTGGGGCCAGCATGGATTCCCAAAGAGAAGGTCATTCCTCACCAGCCTGAAGTCCCTGATGAGGGGATGGGCTTGGTGGGTGATGGGAGAGACGTGGATGTTGTTTTTCTCCACCTCATTAATGTTTTCAACACCGTCCCACAACATCCTCGTGGGTGAGGTGGCAAAGTAAGGGTTGGATGAAGTGGACAGTGGGGTGGATTGAAATCTGGTGGAGCAACTGGGTCCAGAGGTTGGTGACCAGTGGCACCAAGTCCAGTTGGAGGCCACTCCTTAGTGGGATACCACAGGGCTTGTTTTTGGAGTCACTGCTGTTCATCACCTTCAGGAATGGCCTCGAGGATGTGGCAGAGCCTCACCTTTGGCACATTTGCAGATGATACAAGACTAAGGAGGAGTGGTGGCCCCACCAGCTGGACCTGCTGTCATCCAGAGGGAATTGAACAGCTTGGAAAAGTACACAGAGGGGAACCTTGGGAAATTCAGCAAATGGAAGTTCAGAGTCTTGAACCCGGGGAGGAATAACCCCAAGCACCAGGAAGGGCTGTGAGCTGGTGGGGATAGAGAACAGCTTTGCAGGGGAGGAACTGAGGGTCACGGTGGACATCAAGTTACACGTGGATCAGAAATGTTCTTTGGTGGCAAAGGACCTTCTGGGCTGTGTTAGGGAGAGCATTGCCAGGAGCTGCAGGGCATGATCCTTCCCCTCCTATGCAGAACTTGTGGGGAGTCCTGTGTCCAGTTCTGGGCTCCTTAGCACAGGAGATATGTGGACTTTGGGGCAGAAGCATCTTCCTCAAATCCTCAGGCATCTGGAGGACAAACCTGGGATGGTGTTTTTTTTGTGCAAGACACACTGAACCTCTCACCTGAGTGGAGATTTAGGTTTTCTACTGGTTTGGGCAAAAAAACCTGAGAACATGCTCCTAGCAGTCCAAGATGTGAATATTTCCAGCTTCAGTGCCAAGCACTATGGTGTTAGAGGGAGATGAAAAGGGCCTGGAGGCAAAGCCGGTTCTTTTCAATCAGGTCATTTACTGTTTTACACGTGTTGTCCTTGTTCCTCCCTTCTGGGTCAGGGAGAAGTGACTCAGGTAGGAAAGTATCTCCTGTTCCTTGGATTAAGGCTTGAAGGGAGGCAGGGGATAATTAATCAGATGACAGCTACACTGAGCAAGTGATTTACATTCCTGCATCATTAACAATGCCTTGGAAAGCTGGATGGAGCAAATAATCTCAAAACAAGTGATTCCTGCCACAGGCAGAGTCGACAGGAAGGGAAAAGATACCGGCTTGGAAGCAAAAAAGAACAAAAGGAAGCTGGAAAAAAAATCTGATGGGGAAGGCAGAAAAATTCCCAGTAGTTATAAATATATGATCAATCCTTTCTATGCACTTCATAAACAGAGAGAGAGAGAGAACACACTCGAGTAGTTATTAATTCCTATAAGATTTTCCTACAGGACAACTGTATCCATATGTTGGCCACTGGCCAGGGAAGTGATGGATCTAAAGGTCTTGCCCAGAAAGAGTTAAGTGCTGCACAGAGGTGAATCTGAATAATAACCTGGAGATAAGAGGTGCCTGCGTGGAATTCAAAGAGGGAGAAAAACAAGTTGGGAAAAAAAAATAAAAAAAATAAGGAGGCAGGTGAGTGATTACCTGGAGGGAAGAGGACTCCTTAGAAGAATAAATCATCTTGTTCCTGCCTTCCTGGCCTGGTGGATATACAGAGCATCCCTGATTTTCAGGCACAGCTCACTACGTGTGGCTGGGACAGAGGGGGACATACAGGGGGGTCTGGTGGGAACGTGGGATGAGCAGCAGGGTTCAAGAAACTCTTTGTGCTTGTGTGTCTGATCTTTCTGCCCCAGGTCCAGCACTAACCAGGCTCCCTCTTGGCTCTTTCGCAGCCCAGAGAGCCAGCAGGACCCTGGGCTGCATTAAAGGAACTGTGGAGATTCTCCCCCTGTGCTCCACTCCCTGTAGATCCCACCTGGAGCACCATGTCGAGCCCTGGGGGTCTCAGCACAAGGATGTGGAGCTGCTGGAGTGTGTCCAGAGGAGGTCATGGAGATGATCCAAGGGCTGGAATCCCTCTGCTCTGGAGACAGGCTGGGAGAGCTGGGTGGGTTCACCTGGAGAGGAGAAGGATCCAGGGAGACCTGAGAGCCCCTTCCAGTGCCTAAAGGGGCTCCAGGAGAGCTGGAGAGGGACTTGGGACAAGGGATGGAGGGACAGGACAAGGGGGAATGGCTTCAAACTGACAGAGGGGAGGGTTAGATGGAATATTGGGAAAGAATTCCTGGTTGTGAGGGTGGGCAGGCCCTGGCACAGATTGCCCAGAGAGGCTTTGGCTGCCCCATCCCTGGAAGTGTCCAAGGCCAGGTTGGAGAGGGCTTGGAGCAACCTGGGATAGTGGAAATTGTCCCTGCCCATGGCAGAGGTGTTTGGAATGAGATGTTCTCTAAGTTCCCTTCCAACCCAAACCATTCCATGATTCTATGTCCCAGTCCAGTACCAGGGTGGAAACCAGTATGGAGAGAACTCCCAAGCTTTCTGTGTCCATCTGCAGCTCCAATCCATGTCAGCCAGACCTGCCACCAGGTGTGAAAGCCACAATTCCCAGCTCTCCTGGATGCTTTGATCCTGCTGCTTGTCAGATTAAGGAAAGACATGCCCTTTCCCCACGGGCACCTTCCAAAAACTCAGTTATGGGAATCTCCTGACCTTCACATGCTCAGTAGGCTGGAGAGGGAGACACGAAGTGTCTCACAAAGCTATGCCAATCAAATGGTTTTAAAGGCAGGCAGAGACATGTTGGAGCTTGGCCATACATTGTAAGGAATTGTAGTAAAATCAATTAGTAGGAATAAGGCTGCTATGACTAATGAGCTAATGAGTGGTGCCTTAGTGAAAATGGCTCTAAAAGAGCTGCAGGGCTGGATTTCTGTTGCATTATTCAGAGGGATAGGCCACATTCATGCTTGGTGCTGTTTATGTTTTACTTTGCTTTTCAAGGTTTCTCTGTGACTTCTCAAGCCAGCCCTCATTCGTGGAAGAAATGGAGAAGGGCAAGGATAACCTGTTTAATTCTCCTCTTTTTTTGGTGCATCTCTGGGGAATTGTGGTTTCTGTGAGAGGCAGGTGGGGGGTGCGATGCATCAGAGGGGAAACTCATGGTGATTTAATCCCTGGCACTCTGCACACCAGGTTTAGTGCTCAGCCAAACCCCTCCTTGCTGCCTTCTGTTAATGCCTTTCATCAGTGATCCGTGAACCTGCTGGAGTGAGGCCAGAGGAGGCCACAGAGATGCTCCAAGGGCTGGAGAACCTCTGCTCTGGAGACAGGCTGGGAGAGCTGGGAATGTTCATTCTGGAGAAGAGAAGGATCCAAAGAGACCTGAAAGCCCCTTCCAGAGAAGCTGTGGCTGCTCCATCCCTGGAAGTGTCCAAGGCCAGGTTGGATGGGGCTTGAAGCAACCAGTGGAAAGTGTCCCTGCCCTTGTGAGATGATCCTTCACAATCCAAAGCATTCCATGATTCTTTGGCCCTATAATATTTACTCCTCTTACAAGATGGTTTTTGGATTTAACCTACTCATTGGTGTGTGACAAGAGCTTAGGATATGACACTCTGTCCTGTCAGCATTCCTCCCTTAAATCCAGTCATAGTCTTTGCTCCTACATCTCCCTGCTCTGGAAATCTGGGATTCATAGGAGAGATAAAAGAACTTATTAATATAATGGAGATGCAGAGTTTAAAATAAGTAAGCCAAGAAGGCTCTCAAGGCAAACGAGTGACTACACTTCTCTAAGCACACACATGGACAATCAGCTCTGAAACTCTGCCTTGGAGGTGGATGGGCAATTTTAGGACTTCCCAGGGGGATCTTCTCAGCCTGGCAACTGGGCAGCGTGAGCATGTCTTTTGGGAGGGGATGGAATTTGGAGCCTCTTCCCAGTGTGGATGAGATGCCTCCACCCAGAGACTGTCTCAGCTGGTGAGGTAGGACAGGAAAGGGCTTTGGCACAGCTTTCCCAGGCTGGAAGGAAACATTTGGCTGAACTTTTCCTTTTATTTATGGTACAAACCCCTCTGAAATGCAGAGAGTTCTTGTATTAATTTACCTTTGAACACATACACTAAAAATACCTTTTTTTTTTTTTTCCCAACCATCCTGTGAGTTGTTGGGGCAGGTTTGTGCAGATTGTTGCCTTTGTAATTCTTTTCTCTGTAGTTAATGAGAACCCCCCTTGAGACAATAGGTTATTGTTTGCCACAAAATAATCACAGGAGTTCAACAAAACCCTGCTTGGATGTTCCCATTAGTTGTTGTTATTCCTCTGGTGAGCTGCCAGCCCCGTGATGCAGTTGCATTAAGAGGAGACATTTCAGGCTGATGCTTCAAGACTCAGATAAGATCGACTGAAACCATAAACAAGCGAGGTATGTTGACACCCCCCGAAAAAACACCCCTCCAAAGTGAAGGAGGGACCAGGATTTAGAGCAGGGTGTTGACACATGTTCTTCCATCCCAGATCGTGTAATGCAATGAAGATCACATTTCAGATGTGCATGTGAAACCAGTCATTTAGCACACACATTGTTTGAGGCCTCTTAATACCAGAAACCAGAAACCACACCCCAGCCATGCTAAATAGTTTTCTTTTCTCTTTTTTCCCCCCCTCTTAACAACAAGGCAAACACAATCAGCATATTTTGCCCTTCTTAACAGGATTATGACATTCTCTGCTGAACAGCAGGAATGCCGAAGCAAGACTCTACCAAAACGTCTCTCCCTGGGTAATTTTGGGGCTGGAAATAACTGCTTAACTTTCCTAAGCAGCATAATGACTGTATTATAGAAGCAACTGTGAAAACAATCCGTCTGAATTCCGGAGGGTGTAGGTCACCCAGGAGTGCTGTTTGTAAAGGAAACAGGGCTTGTCAAACGAGGAGACCACATTTAATTGAGATTTTAGGGAAAAAGTCTTCTCTGGGAGGGTGGGCAGGCCCTGGCACAGGTTGCCCCATCCCTGGAAGTTTCCAAGGCCAGGTTGGATGGGGCTTGGATCAACCTGAGATAGTGAAAGGTGTCCCTGCCCACGGCAGGGGGTCTGGAAAGAGATGATTTTTAAGTTCTCTTCCAACCCAGGCCATTCTGTAATTCTTTGGCTCACTGGAGTTTTGGATTTGGAGAGACAAGGATTGGGTTCTTTGTTCAGTAGCCCTACAAAATCCTTTAACATTTTGAGACAGGACGAGACAAAATGGCCTCAAGTTGCATCAGGGCAGGTTTAAATAAAATATTAGGAAAAATTTCTTCACAACAGGGATTTTGGAGCATTGGAACAGGCTGCCCAGGGAAGTGGAGGAGTCACCATCCATGGAAGCGTTCTAAAAACCTGTGCATGTGGCATTTGAGGACTTGGTTTAGTGGTGGACATGGTGGTCCTGGGTTGGCCTCGGTGCTCTTAAAGGTCTTCTGCAGCCTTAACAATTCTGATTGGAGGAGTTCAAGTGAAGATTCCTGAATAAAGTTCCTCTCCTGGTGAGATAAATAATGAAGATGGTGGGAATATCTCCATAAACATCTTTATTCCAGCTTTCCCTCCTTTCTTAGTGAAAGTGTGTGTTGGGAGGGTACCTGGAATAGTCATGGAAGGCTCTTCTTTACCAGTTTTGGCAATTCCCTGGTCAAACTTGTTCATCACACGTTGGAGGAGGATTTACAGGAGCGGTGCTGGCCTGAGGCACAGGAGAAACTGGGAGATGCCTGAGGCAGCGAGGCTGGGGATGGGAAAGATGTTTGGGAAGCAAAAAGTCATGAACTTGCAACCACATGTGGAGAAGGTTGGCTCAGAGCAGAGGGATTTCTCCATGGACCATCCTCCCTGAACCCTTGGGATAATGAGCCAAAGAGATTCCCTTGGCCCAAAATTATGGCCTGGCCCTGTTGTCTTCCAAGTGCTCCATGTTTTTTCCAGTGAGTAAGGGATTTCAAGACCAGGTTGGATGGCACTTGGAGCAACCTGGTCTAGTGGAAGGTGCCTCTGACCATGGAAGGGGGTTGGAACAAGATGATCTTTAATGTTCTTTCCAACCCAAAGCATTCTATGATTCTTCTGGTGATGAACTGAGCTCTAGTGAAGGTAAAAACTCGGAGTAGGAAGCTCTGTGAAGTTCAAAGCCTTGATGTTCACAGCTATGGATGCTTTTCCCCCCCAGGATTTCTGGAAACCACCCAGATGTCTCCAGCCACTACAAGAAGGAAGAGGAAATATCACCAAGCAGCAAGGCAAGACATGGACACCAGGATTATTTAACACCTCTGGGCTTCCCCATCATGTTTAGACACAAAACAGCAGCTCAAACAATCTCAGCTATTGTCCGTGGTCCGAATCCTAATTTTCTTCTCCAAGGAACATGAAAAGAGATGACGGTGCAGCAGGAGGTGGGGCCTGCTTTGTAGCTCTTTCAATCCATTTATAGCTCAATGGGACTCGTTTTGCCAGTAGATTTGGAGCTGGGGACAATCAGTACATGGCAAACCCGCAGGAGGTGTGACATTAAAGCCAGTGGTGAGGAGCAGTGACAACTCAGGCAACGAGGGGCTGTGCAAGATGAAGGTGATTCTGTCTCTTCTGATGGTCTCTTTCATTTGCGTGGAGTTGGGTAAGTTCCTGCTCTGATTTATCCACATTCCTGCAGGAAATGGAGGGTGATGGGAGAGGATGCATCCTGTTCCCTCTGAAATCCACGTCTCCCACTTGGAGCAGGTTTAAGCAAAAAGGAAAAAAAAAAAACACCCAAATATCTATCTTTGGAACATTTCCAGCCTGTCAGATATTCAGGACCGTGGTGGTGTCATTGGGACTGTTAGTTCAGGCTCTTTAGGAAGTGTTAAAAGGCAGGGTGTGATTATACCGTGTCATTTCTTTAATGCAAATTGCAGCTCTCCCTTTTTACAGGTTCTTGCTCGATCTCACTCTTTTTTTTTTTTTTTTTAATGCTATTTTAAACTTTCTGGACCTTTTTAAATTCTTAACCCTGAAAGTCACCAGCCAGTTTAATGCAGTGTGTGTGGAGTCTCTCTAAAAATATGTTATTTGTGTGGTATATCAAATTTTAGCTCTTAGAAGTGGGCATGATGGGCTGGGACAAAGCTGGTGGCTCAGCTACTGTGAGATGTTTATCACAGACTGAATCAGATTGGAAAGGACCTGAAAGACCATCTTATTCCACCCCCTGCCATGGACAGGGACACCTTCCACTATCCCAGAGTGCTCCAAGCCCCATCCACCCTGGCCTTGGACACTTCCAGGGATCCAGGGGCAGCCACAGCTTCCCTGGGCACCCTGTGCCAGGACCTGCCCACCCTCACAGGGAGGAATTTCTTCCCAATATCCCATCTAACCCTGCCCTCCTCGTTCCCCCTTGACCTGTCATTGTGTCTTTGTTTAGAGCTCTGTTTATTAACACACCGTGGTTTATTTGAAGTCAAAGGAAATTTCATGAGGCCACCACGGAAAACAACTAAGTGTGAAATATTTTGGGGACTTTTCCCATCTGGAAGAGGGTTTGGGAGTTTGTCACCATAAGGAGTGACCCCACCATCCGTGGCTGCCCAGAGAAGCCGTGGCTGCCCCATCCCTGGAAGTGTCCAAGGCCAGGGTGGACGGGGCTTGGAGCACCCTGGGACAGTGGAAGGTGTCCCTGCCCATGGCGGGGGTTGGAACTGGAGGATCTTTAAGATCCAGCCCAAACCATCTTGTGATTCTATTCTGTGATTCTGTGATCCTCCCTCAATCCTTCCTGTCCCTGCCTCCTCACTGGAGGGGATAGACTTGGAGCAGGAGTTGGATGGACAAGAGCAGCCTGATATTTGGGATGACCCTTGTGGGATGTGGATTTTGGGAACAAGCCCCATGAGTTCAGGCTGCTCTGGGATGCCGTGCAAACCTTCTCCCTCTGTCTCCATCAGAGATTCAGTTGCTTCTCCTCCATCACCAGCTCCATGAAGCCAAGTGTGGAAGGACTTTTGGGATATTGGTGTTTTAATCCCTTGGAAAGTAGGGAATCCCCTCATGACAACCAGATGTACAGGAGCAAGGATGCCACAACCTCTGATGGTTGCACAGTGGGAAGGACACCCTGGCATAGACTCCCCATCCCTTGTTTCTGCCACCACAGCAACTTCTTGCACAAAGCCTGATGATCCCAAGCTCCATTGGTGTTCTCCTGGATGGCCAAAGTTAATTGTTAATTGGGATATTCTCAGATCCAGGCAGTTTAGGGTCTAATTTTATCTGTGCCTGACTGGGACTCAGGATTTTTTAATTTCTATTTATTTCCTTCTTATGTAAGGACATTTTCCTTCCTCTATCCTTGGACCTGCAGAGCTTCAGGGGAGGAGCAGGTGGCTTGTTTGGTTTTCTTTGCAAAGAGGAACACAAATGCTGTGGTTTGGATTTGTCCAGGATCATGAAATCTGAGACTGATGACAATTCTTCCTCCCTAAAGACGTATTTGGCAACTGTCAGACGTAGAATTAATGCAAACCAAACATCAATCCACAATGGGCAAAACAGAATAATAAAGTTTGCTTTGAATAAAAGCAAGAAAATTGCTGTGTCTGTTTAGAAAAGGGCTTTTCCTGGCTTACTAATTGATATCAAATTTCATAAGGTGACTTGCTTGCCCGAGCCTGCTGACATCCCATAGTAGGTGCGCTGAGAGGAGCTGAATCATTGCTCTTTTTCAGTGGGATGTAAAGGAATTTCAGCAGGATGTCACACAGAGAAGGTGACAACTGCCTTCCAGTCCAGAGAGGAGATGCTGGGCTGTGGCAGTACCAAAATGCATTGCTATCATTTTAAGAGACATTCAGATGTCTGTAAGAGAGGATCTGGAGCAGAGAACCCAGATTGAGTGTTGGGGCCCTCAGAAAAACCTGCAGAGAGCAAAATGTCCTGAAAAACGTCCAAAAATGTCTTTGTTGTTGATAGGAAACCCCAAAACACTATTTTGGTTTGATATCTTCAGCTTGGAGTGCCCTGTGTCACAAAAATCTGGGCTCTTCAGTGTTTTTGTCTAACATTTCTCCCTCTCAGAAGACTTTTGACAATGAAAGCCTTGGGCAGGGGTTATTCTGTGTGTGGAGGAGCTGAGAGGCACCTGCAGATTGCAAGGGACTTTGCAGCTCCACAGGGAGCTGATGAGGAACATCTATATAGTGGTGAGGGACAAGGCAGAGTTGGATTTGGAGTCTTGAGTACCAAATTTTGTTTCTGTGGTCTCTGTCCAGAGCAGAACTTGTCCCCATGCAAGTGTGGCTGTTGTCATGTTTAGGTCTTCCCTGGGAGGGTGGGCAGACCCTGGCACAGGTTGGGCAGAGAAGCTGTGGCTGCCCCTGGATCCCTGGAAGACCAGGTTGGATGGGGCTTGGAGCAACCTGGGTTGGTGAAAGGTGTCCCTGCCCATGGCAGTGTCCCTGCCCATGGCAGGGGGTGGAATGAGATGGTCTTTAAAGTCCATTCCAAGACAAACCATTCTATTATTCCATGATCTTTTTAAAACAACTTCTCACATATTCTTCCCACAAACCCAGGAATCTCAGACCAGGGGAGGGTTGTGCTTAATTTGTCCTTATGGCTCAGTAAATTTGGTGGAGACAGATCCTTCTGTCTGGGACACCCTCCTGTCTGAGAGCTCCCAGTCTCCGGAAAGAGCTGACAGAGTGGACAACCCCACATTAAAATCCCTCAGCTGCAACTCACATTCAAGTCTGACTTGTGTGTGTGTCCAGATCCTTCACCAAGGGGGTGTCACACCTGACCAAGCTGATAAACTTCTCTGCTGAAGTGACTGATCTGGCAGATGAGGGGAGAGCTGTGGACATTGTCAACGTAGCCTTCAGGAAGGTCTTTGAGGCTGTGTCCCATGAGGTCATAGAAGCATGGAATGGTTTGGATTGGAAGTGATCTTAAAGACCATCCAGTTCCAACCCCCTGCCATGGGCAGGGACACCTTCTGCTAGCCCAGGTTGCTCCAAGCCCCATCCAACCTGGTCTTGAACACTTCCAGGGATGGGGAGTCCACAATATCTCTGGCAAACCTGTTCCAAGATCCTCATGGACAAGCTGTTGAGGTATGGGCTGGATGAGCAGACAGTGAAGTGGATTGAAAACTATGACACAAATACCAATCACACAAAGTCTGCTTGAAGGCCAGTAACTTGAGATCAGAGATCAAAACTGAGCCCAGTCCTGTTTAACATCATCACCAATGGTCTGGATGCCGGGGCAGAGCATCCTCAGCAACTTTGCGGGTGACACAAATCTGGGAGGAGTGGCTGCTACACCAGGGGGCCATGCTTTCATCCAGGAGGGACCTTGACAGGTTGGAGAAATGGGTGGAAGGGAACCTTGTGACATCTTGGGTTGCATTAAAAGAAGGCAGATGATCCTTCCCCTCCACTCAACACTGGTGAGGCCACACCTGGAGTCCTATGCCCATTTCTGGGCTCCCCAGTACAGATCACATGGACATACTGGAGAGAGTCCAGTGAAGGGCCACAAGGATGAGCTTCTCTCCTCTGAGATAAAACAGGGACTGTTCAGCCTGGAGAAGAGAAGGCTCAAAGTGGGATTCTTGTGGATGTCCTTTAATACCTGAAGGTGGGGTGCAAAGAGGCTCCTTCATTGCAGGCACCAGATAAAATGAAACACAGGAGGTTCCCTCTGGACACCAGGAAACACTTTATGACTGTGAGGGGACAAGAGGCTTTAGGTGGTCCTGCTTGACCAGGGGACTGGACTAGATGAGCCTCCAGAGGGCTCTTCTAACCTCCACCATCCTGTGATTTTGTGAGTTTTTGGATCTGAGGTGTCTTTCTGATGCTCTCCTAGCACAAAGTCAAGGAGATGCAAAGAACAGAGCTGAGATAAATCAGCTTCAAGGTCCTTCCTGCATCATGGGGTCTTCTGCATGTGTGGCTTTGTCTTGCTTGACTCCACAGCTGAAGCATAAATTATATATTACATCTAATTAATTAATTAATTAGCTCCTCTGCTTCCATTATAGCTTTTCCCATCACCACAAGATTCCCATGGACCCTCCAGACATCCTGGGGATCCCGTATCGATCTGGAGGATCCCACATTGATCCAGGGGGTCCTGATTGATCTGGAGGGGGGGCCCAGGTTGATCTGGGTGTCCTGGCTTGATCCAAAGGATCCCAACTGATCTGGGGGGCTTTGACCACCAGCCCACTGTATTTGTCATCCCATTGGTATAAACACATTTTACTCTTCCATTCCTGTTCTCAGCACGAGTATTTTGGAGAATCCCTTCCCAGAGGCCCCTGGAGGGACCCAGACAGGCTCTGGTGCTCCACACTAAGGCCAGGCTCGTGTTTTCCCTCCTCACAGCTCACACCTTGCAGTGCTACACGTGCAGGGAGGAGACCCCGACAGAGAAGTGCGTGGCCATCGAGAACTGCACGGAGACTGAAAACATGTGCAAGACCACGATGTATTCCCTGGAGGAGGGTGAGGACAATGACTTCTTCATCCATCCTTTAATCAGGATTCCGTGTCTCTCCAGTGAAGCTGCTGGGGTGGAGAGCAGTTCCTTTTCTTTCACCTGAGTGTGGAAGGGTGGAAGAGAGCTCCCGTGGGGCAGTGTCCTGCTCCTGCTGCTGAAAGCAGTGTTGGGGGGAGTTAATATTTAAGGAATGCAAGCTCCCAGTTAATGCTCAGTGTTGAGCACGGCTAGAAATTAGATTTTAATTTTTTACAAGGCTGTGCAGTGATAGGACAACAGGGAATGGCTTTAAACTTAAAAGGAGTAAATTTGGATTAGATATGGTGAAGAAAATCTTTACTGAGGATGGTGAGGCACTGGAACAGCTTTCCCAGAGAAGCTGTGGCTGCCCCATCTCTGGAAGTGTCCAAGGTCAGGTTGGACGGGGCTTGGAGCAACCTGGGACAGTGGAAGGTGTCCCTGCCCGTGGCAGGGGCTTTGGAATGAGATGATCTTCCAGCCCAAACCATTCTTCTAAATCTGACCACGGCACAATTACTTTGACATATTTCTAACATCTATTCTAGGATGGAACAGGCTGGAAATGGCCATTTCTCAGTGGTGGCTCCTCAAAGAGCTTGGAGTACTGGTGGAGCCTGCAAAAAGTCCAAAATTTGGGGACATGGGCCCTCCCCCAGGGTTTTTCCCTATTTGTTCCAAGCCCTGCATCAAAGCCAGAAGGAGGAACATACTAGAAAGAAGTTCCTCCCTGTGAGGGTGGGCAGGCCCTGGCATGGCTTTCCCAGAGAAGCTGTGGCTGCCCCTGGATCCCTGGAAGTGTCCAAGGCCAGGGGGCTTGGACGGGGCTTGGAGCACCCTGGGCTAGTGGAAGGTGTCCCTGCCCATGGCAGGGGAGTTGAGATGAGATGATTTGAAATTCCCCTCCAATCCTAACCATTCTATGTTTCTATGACTCCAACTTCTGGTCATCTGAAGGTGAAGGAGAAATGCCCTGAAGTTCCTTGTAGCTCTCACAGAGGCTTTGACAGTCTGTCTGGTGACCTCACAGGTCACTCTATAATCTGTAGGTTATGAAGGTGGAGGTTCTCTCTCTTGCATGGTAAGTCTCTGGTCACACTTGGGAGAGGCTGAAGATATTGAGGAGACTCCAAGGAGAGGCAGAAAAAGCTAAGTAAAGCTGATCCAGGCAGGACTCAGAGGATGCAAAGTGCTGTTCAGCTCATGGCCATTCAGTGGGAGCTCCTTCCTGTATTCCTGGTAGGAAGAACGTTGTGTTTGAACCAGAACTAAGACTTTGGTAGTGAAGGCACCACATATTTCCCTAAGGACAAGGAGAGTTCTCCTCTGTCTCTCCCATCCCCAACTGTTCCTTCTTTCTTTCTTTCTTTCTTTGTGGTAGTTTATCCCTTCACTGGAGTCTCAACTGTGACCAAGATGTGCGCCTCTGTCTGTGTCCCATCCGACGTGGATGGGATTGGGATGACACGCCCCGTGTCCTGCTGCTACTCCGACTTGTGCAACGCTGATGGTGCAACAAGTCTGAGCATCAGCTTTGTGCCAGTTGGGATGTTGGCAAGTTCCCTCTGTGCCTTCTTCTGGACTAGACCGTGAGGAGCTGGTGAGGGTCTTTCATGCTGAAGAACCCAGTGAAGAAGAGGATAATCCCCCACCAGCCCAGCTTTCTGTTTGGATGCCTCATGAACAACCTTCAGCAGCTCCCAAAAATTGTTTTCCTTTTGTGTCCCCCCCTTTTCCCATGACCAGCAGAGAAATAAAACTCGGGAAGTCCCAACACAATTTTTTAAATTGAGTTTTCAACTGCTCCCACAAAACTAACCGTGGAGTTTCATTGCTGTGCTGGGCTGGTTGGCTTGGAACTAAAAAGTTCTGCTGTGTGAAGTATATTTAAGGCAAAAAACCCTTGGTAAGAATCTTGCACATCTCCCTAGAGAGGATCCTCTCCACCCCACTGGTTTTGATCTCCTTCTTTGTACCCAAGAAATTAAGAAGACCTTTCTGTGTCCACAATAACAGGCAGGAGACTCAGGTTCTCATGCCAATGATCTGATCCAGGGAGGCTGAAATCTCTTGTTTTCTGTACCCTTTTGAGCAGAATAAAAAGAATGTTGTGTTAAAACTCTATGGATGACTTTGAATTTTATTATTTTATTACCAAACTCCAGTTTCACTTTTCAGTATCGTTTATTCACTGAGATGACTGAGGTTTTGTGGTCTTGCAGCAGATGTTTAAGATGCTTCCCATTATCCCTCACTGGCCTTCCATCAGCATTTCTTCCACAACTCCACTGGTACAAAACTATCTTTACAGGGAAAATTGAATGATTTATGTAAGAGTTCTGGCCTGGATTTGGAATTAAATGGAATGACTTTCACCCTTCCTTTAATCTCTGTCAGTTTGTAGTCACTCCCCCTTGTCCTGTCACCACAGTTCCTGATGAAGGAAGGGTCCCTTGTAGCCCTTTCAGATCCTGGAAGGTGCTGTGAGTTTTCCACACAACCTTCTCTTCTCCAGGCTGATCAGCCCCAACTTGCTCAGCCCGTCTTCACAGGGGAGGTGGCTAAGTCCTCTCACCAACTTAGTGGCCTTCTCTGGAATTGCTCCAACAATTCCACGTCCTTCTTATGTTTGGGGCACCAGAACTCTCCAGGTGGGGTCACAGGAGAGCTGAGCAGAGGAGAGAATCACCTCCCTCGTGCTGCTTTCGATGCAGCCCAGGTTTATTAGGATATAACCAAAATTCCCAGCCACTCACTCACTCCATAGGGATAAAACAAATCTCACACGTTTCCTGTTTGCTGTCCAGATGTGTGTGTGTGTGTCAGCACTTCTGCACATGAAACATGAATTCTGTGCTCACAAAACTCAGAGAGGAATACAACTTTCATGGATTTTCACAGCACTGCCCCTGCTCAGATGTGAATTGCTGGGCTCAGACTGGCCTGTCCTCGCCCTGTGTTGGTTAACAAGCAGGGCAGACACAGCCCAAGATGTCACGGAATGTCCACGTCAAAGAGCAT
Organism: Margarornis squamiger; assembly: GCA_035222235.1. NCBI lineage: Eukaryota > Metazoa > Chordata > Aves > Passeriformes > Furnariidae > Margarornis > Margarornis squamiger. Next base: position 149,703,831 of record JAWWTY010000077.1, on the reverse strand, counting down.
TGCAAAACAAGTGAATCAGGCCCAATTATTGTGTTATATCATTGTCTTGGACAACAACACTAAACGTTCCACTGCAGCCATGGACAGTGAGGGTCTAAGTCATGGGCACAGATAGGAAAGTGTTTGAGGTCACAGAATCCCAGAATGGGTCAGGTTGGAAGGGACCACAGTGGGATCATTTGAGTCAACTTCCCTGCTCCAGCAGGGCCATCCCAGAGCACGTGGCACAGGATTGTGCCCAGATGGTTCTGGGGTATTTCCAGCGAGGAGTCTTCACAACCTCTCTGGGCAACCTGTCCCAGTGCTGTGTCACTGCACAGGAAAGAAGTTCTTCCTCATGTTTAGGTGGAACTTCCTGGGCATCAGTTCCTGCCCGTGGCCTCTTGTCCCATCGCTGGGCACCCCTGAGCAGAGCCTGGTCCATGCTCTGCCCCCTCCCTGCAGGCACTGCCAGACATGGATCAGTTCCCCTCTCAGTGTGTCCTCTGGAGGCTGAACAGCCCCAGCTCCCTCAGCCTTTCCTGCTCCCAGAGGTGCTCCAGGTCCTTCAGCATCTTTATAATCTCTTCTGGACCTGCTCCAGGAGCTCCATGTCACTCCTGCCCTGAGGAGCCAGAACTGGACTCAGAACTCCAGATGTGCCTCCTCAGGGGTGAGTAGAGGGGCAGGACCCTCAACCTTCTGGCAATGCTTTTCCTAATGCACCCCAGGATCCCACTGACCTTCTTTGTCGCCAGGGCACTCTGTTGGCTCATGAACAACTCCTTGTCCACCAGAACTTCCAGCTCCTTTTCTGCAGAGCTGTTTTCCAGCAGGTCACCCCCAGCCTGTACTGATGCTTGGGTGATCCTTCCCCAGGTGCACCACCAAGGTCAAGACACTGCTGGGCTTGGGGAGGTGAGCAGAGCACATGCGGCTGATGGAACACCACCAGAAAGGTGGAGACAACTAAAACCATCAGCTCCCAGCTGGAAGAGACAAGGATACAGCTCTGTATCAACAGGAATGGGGCACACTCATCTCACTGAGTTTGCAAGTCCTCAGGGCTGAGGCTTGTTGGGTTTGCTTTGTCTGAACTTGTCTGGACCTGAAATGAGCTTTGTGCTGGCTTTGTTTGTCTGTAACAGGAGCTTTCCTAATTGGCCAGGTGATTATGCCTAATTGACTTCACTTTTATTTACCTTTCTATGGTGCAACTGTAAGTTTACACCGAGATGAGGAGTTGCTGGATCGTAGAATGAGATCTTTACAAGTGACAGAAAGAAATACAGACCTGCTACAGCAGCAGAGGCCTCAAGAAATGGAAAATTTTCCCCATGGAAAGGATGGTCCAGTACTGGAACAGGCTGTCCAGGGAAGTGGTGGGATCATCATCTCTGGAGGGATTTAAAAGATGTCCAGATGTGGCACTTGGGGACATGGGTTAGTGGTTGGAGTGGATATCAGAGGTCTTTTCCAACCTCAGTGAGTCTGTGGATGTGCAGGATGTGGCACAGAGAGTGTTGGCTTGGGGTGATATGAGGAGGGGCACCAGCTTGGCATTAAACAACTCACCAGCAGTCAAAGAAACAGAGACCTAGAGGTGGAAAAAATCATCTTTAGGAACAGCAAAGGGAACAAATGTCAAAAAAAATAAAGTACTACACACACTAAAATCCCCTGTGATGTGGAGCTGAGCCTTCTGAGCAAGGTAGAGAGAGCAAGGCATGGAAATGGAAATGTTCTTCACCCAGAGGGTGGGTGGGCACTGGAAGAGGCTCCCCAGGAAGTGGTCACGGCACCAACAGTGCCAGAATTCAAGGAGTGTTTGGACAACAGTCCCTGGCACATGGTGGGATTTTTGGGGTCATTCTGTGCAGGAGTTGGGCTTGGATGACCCTTGTGGGTCCCTTCCAGCTCAGAATTTTCTGTGAATCCATGAGTGATAAAGAGAATGAGTCCCATAGACCCTCTGCTGAGGAAGAAGAATCCATTTCCACCATCATATTTCTCCTAATGGAGGGCTCAGGATGCAGAAGACTGACTGTCCCTCCCAGTGGGGTGGGACATCAGAATAACAATTTTAGCTGCATTTTTATTAAAACTTTCATCATCATTATTATCATCATTATTTCCTTTTTCTTTTCATGTCTATAATAATTTGATCTTCACCAATCATAATTATTTGACGAAAGTGTTGCGATTTTATACTTAGTAATAAGAGAAATAATAAACTCTTAACTCCACATAAAAGGTGTTTTCCATTTTTGCCCATAACGTGATTTTGAGTGTAACAAAACCATGGAGATTCCATCAGGAAAGGATTTCAGTAGCAGGAATTCAGGACTCTTCTCTTACCAAGAGCTTGGATGGATCCTCTCTTAGGGGAAGTACTTTTTGGAGACAGTGGTGTACCTGGTAATGGGGCAGAATGAGGGTGTAAAGATCCACATTTGAACTTCTCCTGGCTCCCTTGAGAACCAGAGGAAAGACAGAGAAACACAATAAATCTGATGCCCAGAGAAGCTGCCCAAGCCCTGGCAGTGCTTAAAGCCAGGTTAGATGAGGCTTGGAGCAACTTGGGACAGTGGAAGGTGTCCCTGCCTGTGGCAGGGGCTTTGGAATGAGATGATCTTCCAGCCCAAACCATTCTGTGATTCTCTTCTAAATCTGACCACGGCACAATTACTTTGACATATTTCTAACATCTATTCTAGGATGGAACAGGCTGGAAATGGCCATTTCTTAGTGGTGGCTCCTCAAAGAGCTTGAAGTTCTGGTGGAGCCTTCAAAGAGTCCAAAATTTGGGGACATGGGCCCTCCCTCAGGGTTTTTCCCTATTTGTTCCAAGCCCTGCATCAAAGCCAGAAGAAGGAACATACTAGAAAGAAGTTCCTCCCCGTGAGGGTGGTGATGCCCTGGCACAGGTTGGGCAGAGAAGCTGTGGCTGCCCCTGGATCCCTGGAAGTGTCCAAGGCCAGGTTGGACGGGGCTTGGAGCACCCTGGGCTAGTGGAAGGTGTCCCTACCCGTGGCAGGGGGGTTGGAACTGGATAATCTTTCAGGTCCCTCCCCACCCAAACCATTCTGTGATTCTCTGATTCCACAAGAACTCTGAGCACTCCTTGGTGGGCATTTCTGCAGCTATCCCAGCTCTACAGGCTGAGCACCCAGTGCAACACCCGGGAGAACATCACAAAGCCCCGACACCACCCTGTGATTTCACTTGGGACAAGCAGTGGAATGGCTCATTAAGTGGTGTCCTCCATTCCTCCTGTCCAACTCAAACCAGGGAGGTTTTTGGTGGCTCCGTGCTCTCGCTCCGTGATTCCTCTGGTGCGTCAGTGGAGCTGTCACGGCTTTGCCAAGCTCCAGGTGGAGGAGTCTCCTCTTCCCCTCCCTCCACTGGCCATGGAGGCTTCACCCCTTTGATGTCTGGCCAGCTTGGCAGCGTGTTTCCCTCCTCTCAGCCCTTGCAGCAGGGATCACAGCTCCCCGGAGCAGAAAATGTGTGTGGGCGAGGGTTTTGTGCGTTGGGGTTGCACCCACCTGAGCAAAACAAAGCTCTCGAAAGGCAGGGTGATGCTTCCCGGTTCAACCTAAACCTCAGCCTCTCTCGGGAGCAGAGAGTGTGATTTTAAAATTAATAAACAGCTCTGTTCCCCCTGTAAAGCAGTGCAAAGCTGTCTGCCCCTGGAAATGATGTCTCTGCCTATTTATTTCCCCCCCCAACAGCCACATTTTTGGGGGTGTTTTTGTTCTTTTCTTGTTCTGTTTTTTTTTTTTGCTGGAATGTAATTCCCTCCTCATCCCGTTGACCTCCAGGTCCATCTGTTTTTCCTGCTCCTCCTCACTCCTTGAGGCTGTTTAAGACTCTCCCTGAAGTTTTGCCTGCAAATTGTTTATTAATGATTTATTTTGTTCCCTTTTGGTCTTTCTCCTAAGCTCTCCCAGCACTTTGGGGTTGCCTCTTATCCCGTCACCTTCAGGAAGGGTTTGGACCAGTCTTTTCTATACCTTTTCTTCTGTAACTTTGAAATGGTGGGAAAGGTCAATGGTTCATCTTACAGAAGCAAAGCAAGAAGAACTTAAGGGAGAGATGGATAACTTGACCTATCCAAAAGCTGAGGAAATCAGGCAGGACTTTCCTTGGTCAGTGGAAAGAGATTGACTTTGGAGCCATTCTACCCCTTCCTGACGCTTCCTGGGGCTGGAATGAATTGCTCCCTAATTTTTTTGTTAATGTGATCACTCCCAAAGTGATTTGTGTTCTCTTCCTGTCTCAGCTCAGCGAGGAATTCTTGTACAACAATCTGGCTGTGGTTTGTTGCTTCAGCCACCAGCTGAGAGTCCTCCCCATGGGTCTTGGAGCTGTCTGAGCCGTTTTCCCCAGGGAGCAGCAGGGATCAGGCAGGACTCTGGCTAAACACAACATCACTGCACAATATTTCTCTGAATGTGTTGGGTTTTCTCCCATTCCCCAGTGGCAAAGGCAGTGTGTTGGCTGGGCAGGTGAATGGCCCTCTTGGAAGCCTTCCAGGGAAAATCCATCTTCCTGCCTGATATATATCACAGCCAGGAAAACTGGGAGGCAGCCACAATCCCTGTCAGAAGGTCTCACTGATGCCTCTGAGCAAGAGAGACTCTGATTTGTGTTGTGCTTCCAATCCTCACAGGGTAACGGGAGCCTGTTTGCTAATTCTTCCCGAGAGGAAGTGTTTCAGGAGGCATTTGTGACCTCCTGCTGGGATTGCAGAGCCCTTCAGGAACATCTGGAGGAGGAGGCACGGGAGGTTTTCTTTTATGTCCCCTGAATAAACAAGCCCTTTGCTCCTGCTGACAACAGTGAGCCTGAAGTTCAGCAGTGCCTGAGCTGTTCCCTCTGGAAGTGCATCATTCCAGCTCCCTGATGGCCACGGAGTTGCACAGCAGGACTTAATCTCATTTATTGCTTATTTATCACTCTTGGTTGTTCCTATTTGTTATGGTTCTTCATGCACTTTTTGAGTCAAGCCTGGAGAGAGCCTTCAGAAATCACGGAATGGTTTGGCTTGGAAGGGACCTCAAACATGAGCTCGTTCCACCCCCTGCCATGGGCAGGGATATCTTCCACTATGCCAGGTTGCTCCAAGCCCCAGTCAACCTGGCCTCGGACACTTCCAGGGATGGGGCAGCCACAGCTTCTCTGCCCAACCTGTGCCAGGGTCTCCCCACCCTCACAGGGAAGAATTTCTTCCCAATATCCCATCTAAAGCTCCCATATTTCAGTTTGAAGCCATCCCCTGTGTCCTGTTCCTCCATCCCTTGGCCCAAGTCCCTCTCCAGCTGTCCTGGAGCCCCTTTAGGGACTGCAAGGGGCTCTGAGGTCTTGCTGGATCTTTCTCTTCTCCAGGCTGGACATTCCCAGCTCTCTCACCCTGTCCAGGCAGTGCTACATTACCCTCCTGGGAAAAAAAACAAACCCAAACACCCCAAACCCCAAACCCTGGATATTTGTACCCAAAGCGAGCATCACATTTTGCGAGCAGAGCTCTCTGTGTGCCCAGACCAGGAAGCAGTTTCTGTGCACTTGTAAAATCCAGGAAGTCCTTTTCAAAACTTGTTTTAAAAACAAATCCAGATGACTTATTTCAAGCAGGAGACAATGCCCATGGTTATATAAGAAGATTATCTTTTACTTAAAGGTTGTGTCAATATGACTCAGGCCCTTCAGGGCAGGGCTGTGCCATCAGTAATTACGCTCCCTATGGCAACTTCACTGTCCCCTTGGCAAACAAGCTGTGAGGGACTGGGGTGCAGCACAGGAATTGTGCTCCTCTCAACAGGGAGAACGGAGAGACTGTTGCTGATATTTGGAAAAATATCCAGCTGGGAGTGACAGCAGCTGGTGGCTGGTGGAAGGTGTTTTGGGGGTAAAGCAGAAATAAAAGGATTTGCTCCCAGTATGGATCCAGCCCTGGATGGGGTTGGAAGGCAGCTCTGGAGTCTGTGGTCCAACCCCCTGGGCTGGACTGGGAGACAACCCAGCTGCTCTTCACTGGTTCCTGTTATTTCACGCATGGGCAGACCCCTTGTGAGCACAGATCTGGCCCTTCCACTGTCCCAGGTTGCTCCAAGCCCCATCCAACGCAGCTTTGAACACTTCCAGGGATGGGGCAGCTACAACTTCTCTGGACAACCTTGTCCTCAGCACTTTCACAGGCAAGAATTTCTTCCTAAAGTCCAATCTAAATCTTCCCTTCCTTGGAAATAGAATTGTTTCTCATTGCTGGGATGTGTTTGCGACCTGCTTCTGATTTTTTTTTTTTTTTTGACTAATTAATCATTTAAATCTCTTCACAAACCACACAAAGCCTTTGTTTTAATTTATTTTTTGCAAAGGGCTCTGGTTCAGTGTCACACACAAGGATGTGCAGGATTATGACACGGTTTCCTTGACTATTAAATGAGAGGAATATTTATCAGCCAGCTTTGATGCTGAAGTCCTTGTGTCTAAATTCAGGCTCTGAGCTCAGAGGAGAAGTCACTGTAGAGCTTCAAAGCCTCGTTTGGGTGATTTGTTAACTTGGCAAGGAGTCCTTTCCATTGCTCCCATCTGATTTGTATCCAGGGAATTCAGGAAACTTCCCAGGTGCAAAGGCACCAGTTTTCCTGAGAGAATGATGTCCCAGAAGGCTGGAAATGTTGCAGTTTTCCCACCCCCAAAATCCAGGTCTGGATGCCCAGTGCATCCTTGTCCTAGTTATCAGTCTGAATCAGAATATGCACCTATTTATAATGAGAACCTACATCTTGGTACCAAAAATAGAGTGGAATGAAACTTTGTGAGGAATTAAAAAAAGATGAGAAATAACAGTGCTGCATTTCCACAGCTCAGGTGTGTCGTGGACCTGCTTTGCTTAAAAAGCTGCTTATTTCACCTGCATCTTTCCAGGACTCACAGCAGGATTTAACCCAGGAATGGAGCAGACAGTGAGTTTCCAGGAGAGAAGCAATGCTATAAAATGAGGAACAGGAATAATTTGGTCCTATTCCTCCTCCTGTGACCAGGAAAAACATAATCCTGGATGCTGGACCCGCCTGGGCTGCAGAGAGGGGTCAGTGAAGCAACCTGCTGCCACTCATCCCCAGGGGACACTCATTCCCTTGGGACTGGGTGCACCCAGGACGTGGCAGAGACATTTCCTGGGGTTATTTCTGAGCACTGGGGCTGGGAGGAGGTCACTGTGTCACCCCTTCTCCCCAAAAATAAAGCCCAAGGATCTTGGAGCCAATCAGCTGCAGACTTCCAGGGGGTTGTCCTTAACTCCTGGTGCCTGAACCACAAGCTCCTAAAAGCCTCATTAATCTCAGATGCACCTGATCCTCCTTAATAAACCCATCGTGTTGTCACATGTTATTTCAGAGCCTGGGTGATTACAGGATCCCATTAACTCTTCCTTGGCCTCCAGGGCTGGCAAGAGGCTGCCAAAAGAAAAGAGGTTCTTGAGCAACCAGGGAGAAACAAGAACACAGGGACATCCATCCACCCACCCACATTTAGAGTCCCACATGCTCCTGCTGGCCTGGCCTTTCCCAAAAAAACACAGCCACTCCCCACAGCTTCTAATCCAAACACCATGGTTTGGAGGTTGGGAAATGGTTGTGTCCCCTGTGGGATGGATCCCACCGCTCTGGCTCAGCTCTCTGTGGATTCTCAGCTCGTAGGGAATTTCCTTGTCCTCCCCTGGGAATTCCCCTGGCTGCTGGTGGGATGGAGGATGGTTGAGCTCTCCAGGTTGGAAACATCCCTGGGACCAGGGGCAAGTGGAGAAAAGAGGGAGTCTGCATAAAAGAAGTAAGAAGAGCTGAACACTTCAGCTTAGGTGAGACTTTAGGAAGCTTTTCTTCACAGAGGGAGTGGTCAAACACTGGACAGGCTCCCTAGAGAGGTGGTTGATGCCCCAAACCTGTCACTGCTTGAGAACATTAGGACAACATCCTTAATAACATGGTTTAACTTTTGGTCAGACAGTGGGACTAGAGGAACATTGTAGGTCCCTTCCAACTGAAGTATCCCATCCCTTCCCTTCCCTTCCCCTCCCTTTTCTTCCCAAACCTTCCCAAACCTTCCCTTCCCAAACCTTCCCCAAAGTAATTTCCAGAAAAAAAGAAAAGCAAATCCAATGTATGAAGATCCACTTGCACTTTGCCGCTCTTTATCACATCACAGAACTTCTTCTACAGGTGTTAAACCAACTTGTGTCACCAAATGATTGTCCCCTGAGCAGAAATCACTGCTTGACTGCACACACTTGGTATTTGTTTCCCAGAGGCCTCGTGGCTGGTTGAAGCAGCAACTGCATTTTATTACAAAAAAAAGAGGACCCCAGTGGGACTCTCATCTGTGTTTTTCTATGGAATAAAGATTCCTGAATGGCCTTTATAAAGGGGGTGATATGGCAGAGATTGTCTGAGTAAAACATCTCTCAGCTCCTTTATCCAAACCCTGCTGTGTCCCAGGAGACCTCTGAAACAGCAGGTCCTCTAAGGACCTTTGTTGTGACATTCTTCTGCCTCACGAGATCTTGCCCTCAGCTGGGATTGCTCAAGGTGACAGTCACAAATAATAGTAATTAGTGTCCTTGGGGTGCTGATCTTTCAGGAGCAGATCAGAACAGGATGGCTTGTTTAGGCTAACAAGACATCCAAGACAGGACCAGGTGCCCATGGAAATACCATCCTGGAGCAGGGAAGAGCAAAGCAATAATTTATTAACCCTGTGGTTTCTGACCATCACAGCGCTGAGGGTCTGGCACAGCTTCTCACCAGCAGAGCCAAAAAGAGGCACGGACTTCAGATGAATTTTTTTCTTTAAATCAATGATGAGAATAGCTAAGGGTAAGGGTTGAGTCTTATAAGCTCAGGAGCCCCTTTGCATGTGCTCTTTAAAAGCCCCCTGAGATACCTAGACTGGCCTTCTGTGCTTGAGGAATCCTGGGACATCTTTGCCCAGTTCTGGCACAGCAAGAAGAAAGAAGCTTTCAGAGAGCTCTGTCACGGTCTGAGGCCACCAGCAGCCAAAAGAAATCTTCTACTTTTATTCCCCAAAGGTAGAGATAAATAAGAAATCATTCCCAAGCTGGCCATGGCTGGTGGCTGATGGCATTTTGTTTAAAACCCCCTTGTTTTCTGGGTCAGAAGTGGCATATTTTGCTATTAAACCTCCTCTCCTCACCAGGGTGACTTTCCTCCTCCTCTGTAAGTGCGTCAGAGTCTGTCACCGTCTCCCGGGTGTTTGTTTCTCTTTCTGATTTGGATGTCACCACCCCCCCCCCCCCCATCACAGTGACAGCTGTCTTCCTGCCAAAAACACCTCCTCCTCTGTGGCCTTTCTTCCCAGAGCCAGGAGATTGGCAGCAGCCAGGAGAGATTAAGAATAAAACCTGGCTTGTTTTCAGCCCGGCTTTGTAAGGACACAGGTTTGTGCAGGTGACAACCCGGAGCTGCTGGTTTGGATTTGGTGCATGGCAGGAGTTTGTGAAGCCCCTGTGGATTTCAGGAAATGGATATTCAGCTGGAAAAGGTTCCACTGGAATTGGAGACACCCATTTTAAGGCTTCAGAAGGTCCGTGATGAAGAACAACGTCAAAGCAAGTTGTTAATCAGCTCATGGTGAGCGTGTTCTGGTGCCACCACTGTGGGCTGGTGTTCCTCACCCTCTGCAAGCATCTCCCACCCCTGCTGTCTCACAGCCACCCTCTGAAATCCTGCCACTGCCTGGGGCAGAGTTTCGAGTGGCGAAATTCCACCCACCCCCGGGATTGCACGTGGGCAAGTGGGAAATCCTTGTGCCCCAACCTGTGTTTGTGCCTCGTCCGGGGAACCGAGAGGTGTGTGGAGCAGAAGGGCTCAAAGAAGGTTCAAAACTTCCCCTCAAAAGGCACATGGTGGAGTTCTTGGAGGTGTCCTGGGCAGGACTCGATGGTCCCTGTGGGTCCCTTCCAGCTGATTCTGTTCTATGATTCCAAGTTCCAAAGGTACTGCAGAAGGAAATGCACCTTGACACCACTCAATCTGCTTTCCCAGGGAATCTTTTGCATCTCATTCCCAGGTTACTGGGTGAAAGCAATTTCTTTTGGAGACTCATTCCAGTCCCAGCTCCAGCCATGAACAAGAGAGGAGGAACTCTGCTGCTCTGAACCCTGATGAGTCCAGGGCAAGGCTGTGCATTGAAACAGGAGCTGGGCAGCTCTTCAGTACTGGTGGTGCCACTGCTGATGTGACTGAGGGCACATTGAATGGCCCTTGCAAGGGGGAGGAACCACCTGAAGACATGAAAAACATTTCCAGCCCATGCATTACAAGGATGTGCAGTGATAGGACAAGGGGGAATGGCTTTAAACTGGAAGAGAGTCAGTTTAGACTGGATATTAGGGAGAATTTTTATCCTGGGAGGGTGGGGAGGCCCTGGCACAGGTTGCCCAGAGAAGCTGTGGCTGCCCCATCCCTGGAAGTGTCCAAGGCCAGGTTGGATGGGGCTTGGAAGAACCTGAGATAGTGGAAGGTGTCCCTGCCCGTGGCAGGGGGTTGGAACTGGATGATCTTTAAGGTCCCTTCCCACCCAAACCACTCTTTGCTTCTGTGATTCCATTAAGGGACCTGCTGGCCAAAGGCAGCCTGTAGTGTTTTTGTTCAGGTGACTGGATTAGATTTTTGGGACTCTGACCCACGGATTTCATATCCTACAGCTTTTGGTTGCCTTTAACCTTGTGGATCTGCAGTGATGGATGCCCAGCAAGGAACCATCATTTCACCCCCAGGCACAACATCCTTACCCACATTTACCAAACATGGTCAGAATCTCTAAGGTCAGTCCACACCAGACTGTGCCTGGAGCCACCAAGGTGTGACAATTCCCATCTGTTTAACAGGAGCTGAGGGGGGAAAGGGGATCAGGATCCAGACCAGCCTCTCAGGGCACACAGTGACCAACTGAGACATCCTGTGCTTTTTAAAACCTCAGGGCAAGCTGTGGAGTGGAGCCCCAGGTAGAGCACACACGACACTCTGAGCATCTCTCTGGTATCCAAGTGACCCAAAATGACTTTTTCTAAGTTGAGCTACCACGATGCTGTGCTCGCCTCCCTGCCCCCTCAGCACATTCACTTCTGACACCTTCTTTTCACCTCATTTTTAGGGCATTTGCCTCATTTTTAGACAAGAGGTAAAGAGGCTCCAGACCTGTTCCTCTGGAATTAGGGATGCAAGACTCACACAGGAGAGAAATGAAGATATCTGCGAGAGGATGTGCTGGCGTGGCAGAGGCAGATGCTTCAAGTCATCCAAATCCTAATATGGAAAAATAGATCTATTTCAAGCCTAAAAAAAAAAATAAAAATGCACATGATAGGTTCGAGATGAGAAATAATTTGGGAGTGATATTGAAAATGATATCTGCACTTCAGTCCTGCCAAGCACATTCCATAATTAATAACTCCTTCAGATGAAGTGACTCGCCTTGGAGTGTGCAGGATTAAACATTTAAATCCCTGTCTGTACATAGGAGACTGTGGCAGATTTCTCCAGAAGCCTTGCAGCTACACACTAATGTATATTTATATTCCAGATAGGTATTTTTAGCAAGAACTACAAGTCCTCTCTGTATTTGATTACATCAGAGCTCTGTTTTACATTAACTGTCTGGACTGCAGAAAAGTATCCCCTGCTCTTCCCTTGCAGCTTTTCTGCCCTTGTCTTGTCTCATCTCTCTTTCATGTGCATCTGGATAATGCACCTTCCAGGGGGATTGTGTGGGGTTTTTTTCCACTCTCTCGCTCCCAGAGAAGATAAAATATATAAAACTTAAAAAAAATATATAAAATTAAGTAGCCAGACAGCTCCTGGTGCTTCCCACCTTGGAGCCTGAGCCAGCCTGCAATCAGGACCTGCTGGGATAACCACCACCACCACCACTCATGGCTACACACTGTGTGTCCAGATTCCTGCTGTGGAAAACAACTGGAAATGATTCCTGCTGGAAAACCCAGCCCTCTAAATATTAATCCTTCTGTTTGTGTGTCTGCCACAGCACCAGGGATGCTTCTGTTGGAATCCTGCCCAAGCCAAAGCAGCGAGATTGAGCTCAGGTCCCGTTTCAGCTCAAGTCAGAGCTGGGTGTTCTGTGCTTCCAGAGGAGGAATTATCCTTTGGAATGCCCACTGCACCTTCAAGGCACATGGAGCCCACAAGGAAAGGCTGCTTAAGGCAATCTTATCTCCCTGATGGTTGGTTGGACATGGCACTCCACAGGGTATCCCAGCTGGAATATCCTCACTGATGTGGGTCTGCAAACACCTCCCTGGAAGTTTTGTCTCTGTTGTTCTTTAATTTCTAAGTGGACAAAAGCACTTGCACATTTGCAACCAAAAGCAAGGGGATGCAGATCAGGGAGAAATTCTTTCCCTGTGAGGGTGGTGAGGTGCTGGAATGGAATTCCCAGAGAAGTTGTGGCTGCCTCATCCCTGGAAGTGTTCAAGGCCAGGTTGGATGGGGCTTGGAGCAACCTGGGCTAGTGGAAGGTGTCCCTGCCCATGGCAGGGGGGTGGAACTGGAGGGTCTTTTAATCTCCTTTCCAACCCAAACCATTCTATGATTCCACGATCTATGGGCCTGCCCCACGTTTGCAGAAGGGCTGGAAAATGCAATTCCTTGGCCAAACAAAGCATGAGACACCAAGCAGTGCCCTCAAACCTGGAGAGAGAATTTCTGGAAGTTCACAGAAAGGCTGCTGTTTAAAACAAGCCCCTCAGAGGGACGAGTAAAATCCTTCCACACAGCAACATCTCCTGCTGCAAAGCCTCTCCTTGCAGGGCCAAGGGGCTGCAGGTCTTTTTCTGGCCCTTTGGAGACACATCTTTCTTTGTCCTATTTTATTCAGCCTATATTTAAACTTCTCCCTCCGTGTGTCCACTCGACCCGGTGACGTAAAACTCTGCCGGGTCCTTTGATTCCCCTGGCAGTGTCCTGTGTTTGTGGGCCACCAGCACTCGCTGGGTTTAACTCCTGAGGCCCAAACAGGGGGATAAATAACAGTAATAACCGAAAAAAAAGCAGCAAATCACGTTTTCCAAGGGCTCCCAGAGAGCCTTGTGGCTGACACAGCCTGAGCAGGTGATTATTATTAAGGCAAAGGACATTTTGTACCCCTGACACGCCGCGTGAAGGGTTTTTCACCTCAGCTAATCAAGGAAGGTATTAGAAGTGCTTTGAAGATAAAAATGTGCTTTTGAGTCTGTTTTGGCTGCAGTTGAAACTTGCTGCTCTGGTGATGTGGCCACGTGAACAGGGAAGTCCCAGGTGTGGTGCAGGATGCTCACAGCAGCCCTGGTGACACAAAGGAGGACCGTGGTCCCCACATGGAGCATCTCTGCTGCACAGAGTGGACCCTGAATGGTGTCTCCCAACCTGTTTGCCTCTGTCTCTTTGGGGACAACCTGTGCCATGAAACCGCCCAGTCCCCACAGTGTGTGTCCCAAATGACCCTCCTGCAGCCACTGGGCTGTACTTCACCCACCTGCCATCCTTTTCCTCTTCCAGCAGAGATGACCTTGAAGCTGGCTCTTCCAAGGAATGTTTTCTACTCCCTTGTTTGTCCCTGCGTGTAGTTTCCCCCTCTCTGGCACAGGGGGCAGCCAGACACCCCCTCCCTGCACCCTGTGCTGCCCCCTAATCCTTCTCTGGGGGAACCCTGAGCACACAAAAAATATATTACAGGCTGAAAACCAGAGGATCCGACTTTATTTTGTGGATTCTCACCCAGAAGGGAAGTCTCACCCACCCAGTCCCTCTGTATCCAGAGCCTGCCCCATCCACACGTGCTGGAGGAAAAGCTCAGCCCAGCTGGGAAAGTGGAAAGGACACTGGGGACAGAGCTGGGAGCCAGAACACAAAAAGGGATGTGATCTAAGGGTGGCTTTGCTTCTGGCCTCATATCAGGCTGTTTTTGAAGCAGGGAACAGAGAGCAGGGAAGCAGAGGCTGGTGCTCAGTGTCTGTTGGGTTGGGTGGAATGTTGGTATCTGAGCAACTTCCAAGCGTTTTCCTCTCCGGGGCGTTTTTCCCTGTGGATCTCAGCATTACAGGAGTGTTTCAGGGAAGCTGTCAGGGTTTTAGGGAGGCACCTGAGCATCTCACCCGAGAACAAAGGAGCTCATCATCCCCCTGAGCCCTGGGATTGCACGGGGACCCTCTGCCAAGGAATGCCAAGGTTGTGGAAGTTGGGTTGTAGATGGTGCTGGGACAGACGTCAAGGAGCAAGGAGGAAAAAAGAGCCCCCCCCGCTTTGGTTTCCTGATGGTGTCTTATGGAAACAGTGGGAAATGGAGGAAAGATAGATGGAGGGAAATAGGAGAAAAAGGAGGGGGGGAAAGGGAGGGGAAAGGAGGAAAAAGGAGAAAAAAAAGTGGGGAAAAAGGAGAAAAAATGAGGAAAAAATGGGGGAAAAGGGAGGAAAGAGGAAGAAAAAGGAGAAAAAATGGGGGACAAAGGGGGGAAAAGAGGAGGAAAATAATAGGGGGGAAAACGGGGGAAAGGGAGGAAAAATGAAGGGAAAGAGTGAGGAAAAAGGGGAGGGAGGAGGAAAAAAGGGGGGAGGGAAGAAGGGAAAGAGGGAG
>JAWWTY010000077.1:149673074-149687288 GCA_035222235.1 Margarornis squamiger | reverse complement strand
ATCCCTGGAAGTGTCCAAGGCCAGGTTGGATGGGACTTGGAGCAACCTGGGCTGGTGGAAGGTGTCCCTGCCCATGGTAAGAGATTGGAACTGGATCATCCCTTCCCACCCAAACCATCCCGTGACTCTTCTCTCTCCCCACGAGCAGCCACAGGCAGGAGTGGGACTTACCCGTGTCCAGGGAGTGCAGGGTCGTCGTGCACACGGTGGCCTTGGGGGGACACAGGGTGGCTGTTCTGCACTTGGAGATGTCTGTTGGCTCCTTGCAGGTGTAACATCGTAAGGACTGGGCTGCAGAGGGGACAGAAAGGCTCTGAGGTGGCACCAGCAGGGAGGGCAGACACGAGGCTGCAGCTGCCTCACCAAGGTCTGGTGGTGTCCCAAACTAAGCGTGTCTGGAGGCAATGGCAAAGCTTGGATGTGTCGGGGGGAAAGACCAAACCCCAGCACCAAAGGACAAGGGTGATGGTGCAGGATTTGACTCTGACCAGCAGCCCAAAAAGATCTGGGATCTAGAGGGATCTGCTCCTTGAGCAGCTTGGATAGATCTGTGTATTCCATGTAAAAAATGCTGGAAAAGAGCAAAATATTCGTCTGGAGAAGAGGAGACAGAGGGGAGACCTCAGAGTTTGTCCACAAATTCCTCAGGAGGGGACATGAAGAGGCAGGGACTGATCTCTGCTCTGTGGGCACCAGTGACAGGACCCAGGGAATGGCTGGAGCTGTGTCAGGGAAGGTTGAGGTTGGATGTCAGGAGAAGGTTCTTCCCCCAGAGGGTGGTGGGCACTGCCCAGGCTCCCCAGGGCAGTGGGCACGGCCCCAAGGCTGCCAGAGCTCCAGGAGGGTTGGGATGATGCTCTGGGGCACAGGGTGGGATTGGTGGGGTGTCTGTGCAGGGCTCAGGGTTGGACTGGATGGTCCTTGTGGGTCCAGCCCAGCTCAGATTATTCCATGATCCCATGAGAACAGCTGAGAGCAGCGCCCAAGGACCCTGAAAGCCTGGCAGTCCCCCCGTCCCTCCAGCCACAGCCATGACCTCTCCATGTTTTTCTGTAGTTTTTTGGGTGGAATTCTGCAGAAATCAGTAATTGAGAGCAGAACTTCAACTTCAGAGCTGTGGCAGACATCCCGAGGGCTGAGCGTGCACAACCCCTTTCTACTTCTGCTTCTCAAAGAGATGATGCCACAAAGTCTTTGCCGGGTGACAGAGGGACAACTCCACACGTGTGACACGGTGACAGGAACCAGCCCGGTGCCACCGAAGGACCACCCAAAAGCACCCAGTGCCATCTGTTGGTGAAAATTCAAATAGCCGAGGGTTTTTTGGTTATGGTTCTGCTCCACCTGCTGTCAGAGAGGAACCTCCGGGGCTTTGGGATGAGGGGAAAGAGTTGGGAGGGTGTTTGAGGGAGCAGCTGAATTTGGAAAGAGATTTTGAGGCTTCCACTTCTCTCAGCATCTCCTGTGGAAAATTCAGGTTGTGGTAGAACCCACACGATGCTAAAACTTTCTTTGTCCTCTTTTTTTAAAGTTAAATGTTAGGTTTTAAATCGAAATTAAATGAAATTAAAAAGTTAAAAAAAATAGATCTAAGTTTTAAAATCTATGTTAATTTTTTTTTTAAGTTTAAAATTTAAATTAAAAAGGTAAGAATTTTTAGGAATTTTTAAGGTGTCTACTTCTCTCAGCACCTCCTTTGGAAAATTCAGGTTGTGGTAGGACCTACACGATGCAAAAGCTTTCTTTGTCCTCTTTTTGAAAGTTAAAATTTAAAGGTTTTAAGTTACAATTAAATTACATTAAGATTGAAAAAAAAAATTAAAGAGAAATTTATTTTTTTAAAAAAATAAAAATTTAAATTAAATTTCAATTGAAAATGTAAGAAATGTTAAGAATTTTTAAGGCTACTTCTCTCAGCACCTCCTTTGGAAAATTCAGATTGTAGTTGAACTTACACGATGCTAAAACCTTCTTTATCCTCTTTTTTTAAATTTAAAACTTAAGCTTTGAAATCTAAATTAAAATTAAATTAAAAAAAAATGAAACTTAAATCTAAGTTTTAAAATTGAAGTGACCTTGTGAACAGGTGTGGTGGAGCCATCCCTGTTTATCCCAGCTCGGCACCTCCCTGGATCCTTCCAAGTGATCCAGGAGAGGTTCTTTTATACCTTAACATGAAGTTTCTGAGGGAGAAAACTCATCGTGAACCTGAAGAGCATTTGGGTGTTTGTGGGATGGATGGATGGATGGATGGATGGGTGGATGGATGGATGGATGGATGGAAGGATGGAAGGATGGGTGGATGGATGGATGGAAGGATGGGTGGAAGGATGGAGTTGGCTCAAAGAAACTGCCCTGCAACCTTTGGATTGAGCTGGTTTCCAAAGCTCACCCTTTCCATGGAGGAGCAAGGAGGTGCCGCAGGCTCTGGGGGGATTAATCCCAATTAAGAGCAGATTTAAGGAAGAAAAACCTCAGCCCCCTCGTCTTTCTGAGCAGAGCACTCAGAGGACACTGGATTGGTGGGAAGGTTGCAGGGGAGAGGGAAGCCCAAATCCATAAGGAGCAGAACAGAGCTGAAGGTGGACAGCTCTGTGTCCTGATCTTGGGCCAGTGATTCCCCATTTGTCACTGTCCAACAGTGCCTTTCATCCCTTGATATCAAACCTCTGGCAGAGGAATGGTCCCAGACATATCCCCAAGCTACAAGAGCTGTCCCTAAACCAGCTGCTTCCCACTGGATCATCCCAGAAAAGCTGTTTCTGCCCTGATCTCAGCTATAAAGTGTGGTGGTTCCTCTCTGTGGTAGCACTTCCGGACCTATGTGTGGAAACCTGTCCTGTCAGATCCTCAGAAATTCCATTAAATCCAAACCAGGGCTTTAGATGGAGATATTTGACCCCTGTCCAGGCTACCTTTCCTTTGAGATCTTTCAGGATCCCGTGGAAGGATCTCTGGGGTCCATGGACTGGATGTTAAACCCCACTGAGTTGGTGTCACCCCAGGGGTGGCTGTTCCAGGCCAGGGATGGAGTTGCAGTGGGTCACAAACAGATGGAGGAAGACACAGCGATGACCAAACCCTGCTTGCCTGAGATCCAAAACCCATCAGAGACCAAACCCAAAGACAGCCAGGGGAATTCCCCATCTCCACCTATCTCCTCATCTCTAGAAAGAAGGGAAAATCCTGGAGCTGATGCTTTAATAAACCTTTCCAAAGTCCCTGGAGTTTTTTCTCCTGCATTCCCTCCAATCTATATTAAAGCTCATCCCTTGCTTTTCAGCACTTCCAGCAGCCAGCTGGGAGGTTTTAGGGATGGCAGGAGCTCAGGATGAACATATCCCATCCCATTCCCAGAGGGACAGGATGGCAGCTTAGGTAGAGGCTGTGGGTTCAAGCTCTTGCCCGAGCTGGTCCTGCCCTGGGCCATGTTGCTGTCTTTTACAGCTGAGTCTTGTAAAGCAGCCTTGGTCCTCTCCATCCCTGGGTGTGGGTGCCAGGAGCATCACTCCCAGTCAGGAATCCCAGCTCTTCCCACCAGGAATGCATATCCTGCATATCCCCCTTCCCCATTCACCCTGTCTCTTGACCTTAAACACATAAAGGTGTTATTTCCCCTAGCTGGGGGTCACCAGCTCTTTCTTCACTGTCCCCTTCCCCCTCCCCTCCCAGGAATTTCCCAGGGGGTCCCTGCAGTGTTGGGAATGCAGGGATCTTACCCAACTCCAGGCATGCCAGGCCAAGCAGGAGCCCAACCAGGAGTGTCTTCATGCTGCGAGCAGATCCGTGGAGCCAGCACAGCAAAGCAGAGCTGCTCCCAGGGAGCTTTATATATTTTTCCACCCTCCACCACCTGCTGGTGATCCTGTGGGCGGGTTCCCTGGGGGTGATCAGGGGAGAGCTCAGCTCCAGCCTCGATTGGCGTTTGTAGAGGAACAAGTTCCTCGGGAAGGTGACATCACCGCAAGGAGCAGACTCCTGCCATGCCTTGTCTCTCCCTCAGGTTTATGTCCCAGGGCTGGTCCCATGGAAAAGCAAAAACACGGCTTGCACTGCAAGGTGTGGCCCCGTGCCAGTGCTTGGATGGGGAATGTGACAAGGTATGTTTGTTCCTTCCAGAGCCCAAAGGTGGGTTGTGTCACGCGTGTTGCGCTGGCCAACAACAGCCAAGGTGCAAGTGGCGGCAGGCTGGGCTTCCACGTGCCTTGGGAAAATGTTTCCATGGGCTGGCAATGCCTAAAGATGTCTGTTTTCCCAAATCCAGGGAAAAAGCTGGTTTCTGGATCCCGGGGGTTCAGTTGTTCACTGAGCCCCGGGGCTGAGCTGCTGGGTATGGGAGTCACTGAGATGCCAGTGGAGGTGGCCATGGGAGATGGTTTTCCAAGTCTGGGGTTTGGATATATCATGGTGTTCCAGGTCCTGGGTCATGCTGGCAAAGCAGGAAGCTCAGCCTTCTTTTGGAAAGCTATCAACTATTTACCAAATTTTGTTCTGAAGCTGGGAAATGAAC
This sequence comes from Margarornis squamiger, assembly GCA_035222235.1. Taxonomy (NCBI): domain Eukaryota; kingdom Metazoa; phylum Chordata; class Aves; order Passeriformes; family Furnariidae; genus Margarornis; species Margarornis squamiger. Next base: position 149,682,778 of record JAWWTY010000077.1, on the reverse strand, counting down.
GCAACATGGAGAAAGGAATCAATTTTCCCACTTCAATACCTTTCACTTCATATATATATGAAGGCAGCCCTTTCAAACATCCTAATTTATTTTGTATCTTATCCAATATTTGGGGAAACAGCTTAAACCCCTTGGAAGCCAGGGAGAAATTATTTGCTTCTCCCTTTTGACTGAGCCAATGGCATTTCATATTTCATAGGAAAAGGGGATAGACTTTTTGTTGTGTTTGTCGTGATCCAAATTGGAAAAAGCCAGCGTTATGCAACTGCCCATAAAACAGCTGAGTAAGGCAAAGAAGAAAAGTTTGTGAATCACTGGGAAGTCACTTGGAGATTTCAGGGATGGAGAGGAGCTGAGTGAACAAGGTGATTTAATGACTCGGTGCTTTGCTTGTCACAGACTTGTTACGACAACACACGTGGGCATTGCTGCCATTCCCGGCAGCCTGTCCTTTTTTCCCAGTTTGAGAATGGTTCCCAGTAACCCGAGAAGCGTTGCTAATGAAAATTTCCACAGCCAGGGATGACACAAAGCTGATGGAGCTGGGGATCAGTGCTGTACCATGGGAAAGGGAGGGAAACACCTGCATCCTAATGCTTGGTTAGCTGTGAGAGTGAAAACCATCCTTATCTTTATTTGATCTACCTGTGCTGTCAGAGATCAGGTACATAAAGAAAACCAGCTCAAAATAGAAAGAAAACCAGCTTGAAACATAAAGAAAACAAGCTCGAAACTTAAAGAAAACCAGCTCAAACAACTCTCTGGGTACACAGTGAAACCTCTGCTCCCTGAAAGCCACCAGACCTGGTTGCAGCCAGATCCTTCTTGTAACTGGGCAGCTCAAGGCAAATTTGAGCAATATCTTAATTAGGAGACTTGGATCTGGAAATGATCCAGTGCTTTGAGCATTCCAGGTGGTTTTGCCTCAATGGGAAAGCACAAAATTAAAGGCAAATTAAAGGTGGATTGTGTGTGGCTTGTTGGAGTGGAGCTGTCCATATAGGCACATTCTGGTGGTCCTCTCGTACCTGGAAGTCACTCCAGGCTGAGAAATCCCTGGAATAAACCAGTGTGGTTGAAGGAATAGTGACACAAATATTTAAGCACGGTCTTAACTCTGCCTAAAGGCTTGAGAAAAGGTTTGAGACCTTTCCATGAGGCAGAACATTGGGAAAACAGCAGAGCTCCTGCAGACTGGCTGAGTGTGCAGCAGTGCCAGAATTCAGGGAGAGGAGAAGCTGGGAGTGTGCCAGTGAAATTGTGGAGGAAAGGAAAGACCTCTAAGATCTGTTACCTTTAAGTTGATCTAAAGATAACGAGGAGCCTGTGGTGAGACGGAGCCCTGAAAACAAAACCAAAACCAGACACAAACCAACCCAGGTGATGCCAACTTGTGTGTTGGGGTGTGAGGGGGGCTGTTGGCAGGGTGATTTTGGAAGTGGTGACATCCCACTGGCTTCTCAGCTGAAATTTCACTGCCCCTGGGAAGAAAAAATGGGGTCTTGATGGAGAAAAAAACCCTCCAATGGCTGGAAACAAATGGGAAGACTGGGAGAACAAGATTCACCCCCAAAGATGACACTGGAAAAGTGCTGTTTTCAATTACACTGACCTTTTCTGAGCTTGGCAGAGTTAAGACAAGCCTAAGTTAAATGAGATTGGCAATCAGAGCCTGGGTCTTAATAGGAAAAATTGGATTCTTTCTACAAGCAAAGGCAGGGTAGAAACCCCACCTGCTTTAAGCTGGAGCCTGATAAATCTGTGGAAGACGTGGTTTGACAGAGCAGTTAGGTCAGGCTTAGACAGCTTGTAGGACTCGAGAGGCCCTAAATTCCCATCTGTCTCTGTCAGTGGTGGAATAAAGCCTGAACAAGGTTTTGAGCCCTGGCTGACAAGAGCCATCCGGGACTTCAGTTGAAATGTCATTCCAGGTCTGAAGATGTGAGAATAGAAACAAGGTGTGGCACGTAGGGAGAAAGGTTTGTGTGCCAAAAGCCTCTTGGAATTCTCAGAGCTATCAATCCAAACCCACTACCAGCCTGTCCCTGGGAGACTGTCCTTATTTATAAGGTGATACAGGTAGATATAATCTCTCTCTGCTTATCACACGCACCAGCAAAGGCACATGGCATAAATTGGGTGTTAGCAGGTTTATAACTCCCTGATCTAACCTCCCTTATAGCTAATTTTCTTTTGAATGAAAAAGAAACCAGATTTTGTAGAGATGTTCTGTGGCAGGGAGTGAACACCAAGCTCTGATAGGCTGGTCCAGAGGTTGGGTATCAGCCACATGTAAAATTGCTGCTGTGTCCAATATGTAACTCTGATTTATAGAGTTCCTCCAGCCAGTGGCTCTCACTACACCCCTCCACTGAAATTAATTTCTTGCTGTTGCAGTTTTCCTCTCCCCCATGGAGATGGATTTTGTCTGGGGTATCGCCTTCATAGGGTTTGGTGAGTTCTTTGACTCCTCATCTGGAAAGTCTGTTCTCCAGGGATTTAATCCCCCAAGTGGTTCCTCTCTGAACCACCTTTTGTTTACCACCTTCTCTCCTACATGGCCCAGTCCAGAACTGGATATTGTCTTGAGTCATTCCATAGGATCATAGAATGGTTTGGGTTGGAAGAGACCTTTGAAAGTCATCTTGTTTCAATCCCCTGCGATGGGCAGGTACACCTTCCACTAGACTAGGTTGCTCCAAACCTCATCCAACCTGGCCTTGGACACTTCCAGGGATGGGGCAGCCACAGCTTCTCTGGGCAACCTGTGCCAGGGGCTTCCCACCCTCACAGGGAAGAATTTCTACCCAATATCCCACCTAGTTCTGTGAGTTTAAAACCATTCAGCTTTATCCTATCATTCCAAGCCCTTGTCCAAAGTATCTCTCCAGCTCTTGTGGAGCCCCACTTCAGGTACTGAAAGGCTGCAATAAGGTCACCAAAGAACCTTCTCTTTTTCAGTCCTAGGTGGGAGCAGAACAAACCCTTCTGTCATGAGACAAGCACCAAACAACCATACTTGACCCTGTGGTCATGTCACGGTAACCATGGCCTCAGTCCCCAAGGTGTCAAAGTCTTCCCTGGGACCTGCTTTGCAGGGTGGAGTCTGCTCAGTTTTCCACATATCAGATTTCCAGATACCACGATGAGAGCTGGAATACAGAAAAGTAGATACAACTGATCGGTGTATTGAGTCAACTTGAGCTCATCTCCTGTGTCTCAGGGAGGGTGGACTTTTCCTGGGGGACTTTTGGATGATTGTGGCTGTGGGTTCCAGCATCTCCATCTGTGACTCAGTAGCGGGACAGCTCTCTGCCCATGTCCAAGGCTGCAGCGATGTTTGAGGACGTGTTGAGCCAGTGGAAGTTCCACCTCTCACGTGTGTGCATGAACAAGACTTGGGGCTTGTTGGGGTGGGGTTGGTCTCCACCCTCCTGATGAAACTCTGCCACTGGGCAGGAAGGAATTCAGGTTTCGTTGGGCTGGAGAAGGGTGAAAGTGTGAGTGTGACTCTCTGAGCACCCACTTCAGGTCTTTCTTCCAGGGGCAGCTTGATACAAAACACACATTTCTCCACACTGGGAAGCACAAAAGAGAAATCCAGAGTGCCAGCACTGACTCATTTAATGTGTAAAGAGCTTTTTCCCTCTTCTCTCTGGGTCAGGGCTTCATTTTGGTGGTTTGCACGCCCTGTCTGAAAATGTGAGGTGAGACATTGAACGTCTGCAAGCAGAGAAGAAAATTGTCCTCACATGTCCCAAATTCTGGCTCGAGCACAGTAACCCCCAGCTAAAAAGCAGGTGCACTCCTGTGGGTGGGAGGAAACCCTCCAGAGTTTCTGCATTTTTAGAAAAAGACATGGGCTGTGTTCAGTGCTCTGAGAGGAAAAAGGGGAGTCCAGGGATATGGACATTGGCAGGTTGGAATCGTAAAGTCATAGAATGGTGTGGGTTGGAAGGGACCTTAAAGACCATCTCATTCCAATGTCCAAGCCATGGACAGGGACACCTTCCACTAGACCAGGTTGCTCAGGTTCTTCTTGTTCTAGACCCAGGACTGAGGGCAGTTCCTTCAGGCATCACCTATTCAGGTGTCTTTGGTCAGCCCTGGGAATGTAGGACCCTCAAGCATTTGCAGAAGACATTAAAAATGTCCCAGAAGTGATCTGAGAGGGATGAATATCCACAAGTCAGGCATTGCAGGTGTCCTTTAACCTGTACCAGTCCTACCAGGGACTTGAGGACTTCCGAGGGTGTGTAACATGGTCACTGGCCCTGTTATGACCTGAACCTCCTGGATGTGTCCCAGGCAATGCCCAGGCACCCTTGGAACCCTGGCATGGGATAAGGATGTTACCAGTGAGGATGTTCTGGCTGGAAGGAGGAGGAATCTCAGTTATGCAGCCAAGAGCTGTTATTGGGATCAGAGAATGGATCCTGAGCCCTTTTAAAGATCAGCAGAGACAAAACCAGGATGTTCCCTCAGACAGAAACCTCTCTCATTCCCCACTGTGATCCCTCTTTCTGTCCCAGTGCCAGCTGCTGCCACGCATATATGAAAGCCCTTGTGACCCACAAGTTCATGCTCTGGGGAGTCTGTGACCCTGTGATTTTCCATCTGGAAGTTGGATGATTTATAATAACTGAATTATTAAGATTGAATCACCCAGATCACCAAGTCCAACCACCAACCCATGGCCATTAAACCATGTCCTCAAGTGCCATATCCACACTGTTTTTTGATACTTCCAGGGCTGGTGACTCCTCCACTGCCCTGGGCAGCAATGCTTGAACAACAACAAAAAACCCCTAGGCTGAAGGGTGCTGGAAGGATTCCCGGGGGCTGGAGTTAGTTGGAAGTCTCCAATGTCTTGGTCCATATTTTAATCAGCTGATGGCACTGTTGGTCTCTTACCAACATTCTGCACTAGTGCAGGCGTGGACAACATGCGAAGACAGGCCAGTTACAGGGCTTGGCTCCTCCTTCCCCTTATCAAGGAGATTTTCCCTCTTTATCAACTAGACTTTGCTTGTGCAGAGAAAGGGAATTAACTTCTCACTTGTCAAAACCAGGGACTGTCACTGAGCGTTGCCTGACATGACTTTGTCAACCTTCAATAGCATCAGCAGTGCCTTTGACTGGCACTTGTGCTTCATGGCCCACGGTTGGCAGCAAAGTCTGTCACCAGATACAGATCTAGATTCCATTTCCATGAGTCAATCTCAGTAGAAACCCTTGCTAAGTAATTACAAACAGCCTTATGGTGTGTGTTGCCATGGGGATCCAGCACAATAAATGGAATAGCAGGACAGAAAAAAGCCACTCCCCAGCATTGGGATTTATGTGTCCAGGGCATAAAGTTGTGGGAGCAGCAACGAACAGAAAATGCAGCAGAAAACGAACTTTTTAAAATTTGCACAGCCACAGACAGATTGAAGCAGGACTCAGACTCGAGAATGGGAGCCATCTGACCTAAGGACAGCCTTTCTTCCACGACAGAGGTGTCTCCTGGGTGACTCACTGTGGCTCTTTCTTTTTCCAGTCAGACAGACACGGGCACATTTCATCAGAACTGCTTTAGACAAAAGCTCCATCAAAAAATAGATGGTCCTGTGGATTATCTGCTTCCCTTCCCTGGCTTTAAAAATAACCTTCCACAGGTGGAGACGAGGTCACCTGGAGGCCTCTCCATGGGAAAGTGCTTGTCATAGAATCAAAGAGTCACAGAATGGTTTGGGTTGGAAGGGACCTGAAAGATCATTCAGTTCCACCCCTCTGCCATGGGCAGGGACACCTTCCACTAGACCAGGTTGCTCCAAGACCCATCCAACATGGACTTGGACACTTCCAGGGATGGGGCAGCCACAGCTTCTCTGGGCAACCTGTCCCAGGGCCTCCTCACGCTCACAGCCAAGAATTTCTCCCTAATATCAAACGTAAACCTTCCCTCTGGCAGTGGGAAGCCATTCCTCCTTGTCCTGTTATTCCAACCCTTGTCCCAAGTCCCTCTCCAGCTCTCCTGGAGCCCCTTTAGGCACTGGAAGGGGCTCTCAGGTCTCGCTGGATCCCTCTCTTCTCCCAGGCTGGACATTCCCAGCTCTCCCAGCCTGTCTCCAGAGCAGAAAAGCTCCAGCCCTCAGAGCATCTTTGTGGCCTCTTCTGGACTCACTTCAGCAGCTCCACATCCTTCTGATGTTGGAGCCTCCAGAGCTGGAGACAGCTCTGCAGGTGGGGGCTCACCTGAGCAGGGCAGAGGGGCAGATGCAATACTCTTCGCATTTGTCTTCTCTGGATGTGTTTTTTTGGATATCCTACATGTTTCCAGAACTCAGCTGCCTGCCCAGGGTTTGGCTGTTCAGATTAATTTTGATTTTATCTCACTTCAGCTCCTTTTAGCCACCTACAACACAGACCAATTTTGTTTTCCCTTCCTCCTTCATATCTCCGCTCCTTGCAGAGATGTTTTTGAGATGTCTGGGATCAGGAGTCTGGCACACTTGGAACACTATTCTCTCCTCATCCAGCTGAATTTTTGGTTGATCCAATTTAAGATGAACAGATACCAAAGATAAATATTGATATATGGTCAATATATAGATAAATATATTGATATCTAGATAAAGGGCAAGTGAACTGTGGGTTCAAGGATGTGGATGCAAGGCTTGTGATTCACTGAAATCCAAAATTTGTCTCCTAAAAAAGAGGAGAAGTGGAGCAAAAACTTCTGCAGAAGGCCTGAAATGGGTGAATAATTGTTTTGAAGCTTGAATTAGGAATGAGAGGGAAGCCTGAAAGAATGGAAGCAAAAACTGAGCAGCAAAGACGTTAAGAAATATGTAAAGTCAAAATTTGCAATAGTCAAAATGACTTAAACTGTAAGAAAGTCATTAAAAGTAAAAATTATTCAGCCTTTATATTGAGAGGCAAAATAAAGGAGTGAAGATTTATAAATGAAAACAGAATATCAAATTAAACCACTTGATTCTTCAATATCTAAAGTGCTTTTGGCTCTGGGGGTAAAAACTATGTGGAGAAAAATGTTCGGAAGCAGAATAACATCTGAGGTGGAACAGAGAAGTTTAATGTGTTCAAGTTGGGACAAAGCAGGACAGGATGTTTTCCATCCTGGGGCTCCTGGAGAACTGGCATATGGAAGAACAGATCCAGATCCACTCCCAAATATTGTTGAGAAATTGGTCAAGGCAGTCTCATGAGGTCAGAATTTGCCACCTATATTAAAAAGGGGAGGGGCAAGAGCCATTTGTCTGACCTCGATAACGTGCCAGGATTAAAGACAGTGTTTGAAGGAGAGAGAATAATCCAAAATTGTAAAAACACTTAAAACCTGAAGATTATGATCTCTCTTGCTTTCATGTTAATAAACTCTGAGTTCAGCAAAGTAATAAAACAACACAATGTGGGATCATTTATTAAGATGGCACAGATGGAAATTAGGTCAATGTAAGATGAGGAGAACTTTTTAAAGGATTGGAAGTGGAGGGGTTGGAAATATTTAGAGGGATGTGAACTTGGGGAAAGGCATTAAAGCCTCATTTTTCAAGTGCTCCTGACTAACATTTTCTGTTAAGACCTTGAAAGGAGCCAAATAGGGTGGTGCTAATGGAATTTACTGACGGTATAAATTTGGGAAGCATCAGCAATTCCCAGAAGGATCAGGATATCGTAAACAACCAGGTGGCTTGGATGCAAGTCATCCACTAATAGGATCATACACCGTAACAAGGGAGTTATGTGGTAAACTAGGAGGCCACCTGGAGAGGCTTGGGAGGTGAAAGACATGGGAGTTCTGGGTTGATCAGGGGCTGAATGTCTGCCAGACACCTGGGGAAGAGCAAAAAAGGTGCTGTGGTTGGAGTTGTGTCAGTGAGGACAGGGCAGGGTCGTTGTGCAAGGCACCAACAAGACCATCCTTGCAACACAGGTGGTATTTCTGCCCACCTGTGCCTTAGAAATCTGAATTCCCATACAGGGATGATAGGGAGAGGAGAGGGGGTGGTGAATGAAGCTAAAAGGGACTTCTGAAAAAGGCAGAGAGTGATAGGACAAGGGGGAATGGTTTAAAACCAATAGAGGAGAGACTGAGATTGGATATTGGGAAGAAATTTTGTCCTTGTGAGGGTGGTGAGGCACTGGAATGAGTTGTGCAGAGAAATTGTGGGTGTTCCATCCGTGGATGTGTCCAAGGCTAGGTTGGACAGGGCTTGGAGCAACCTGGGAGAGTGGAACGTGTCCCTACCCATGGCAGGAGCTTGGAACTCGATTGTCTTGAAGGTCCCTTCCAACCCAAACCATTCTGTGATTCTTAAAGAGATGGGATTTCTTAGCAGAAGGAGAAAGGATTCCCAAATGTGGACTTTGTCAACAGCAGGCAACTTGGAAGGGAAGAACTCTCTGAGATAAGCAACACAGTGACACTGAACATGCAGGTGGGGTCTGGCCATGACACAAATCAGGACTGAAAATTAGAAATATGAGCCCAAGCAATGAAATCTCTCTTCTACTGACAGACGTGGGGAAGACGAAACAGCTGGATTTTAAGCTGGAATTTGATCAGAGTGTGATCTATTGATCAAAGTAATGTCCAGATGATGTTTTGGTGCAACCTAGAAGTAACTTCAGTAATCTCCTTCCTTCTCGAGTCAAGAGTTGTGTTGTTTTGTGCTGCCAGGGGTGTGGTCACTGCTCAGTGCAGAGATGGGTGGCCCAGGCAGCACCAAGTGGCTCTAAATCTGAGCTAGGCAGGTCCTTCACTTGTCCATAGAGATGTTCCAAGTTTAGTCCCAGCCTGGGAGCTGCCCAAGGACAAGGGATGGAGGGACAGGACAAAGGGGAATGGCTTTCCACTGCCAGAGGGCTGGAGTAGATGGGATATTAGGGAGAAATTCTTGTCTGTGAGGGTGGTGAGGCCCTGGCACAGGTTGCCCAGAGAAGCTGTGGTTGCCCCATCCCTGGAAGTGTCCATGGCCAGGTTGGTTGGGACTTGGATCAACCTGGTCTAGTGGAAGGTGTCCCTGCCCATGGCAGACGGGTTGAATTTAGATGATCTTTCAGGTCCTTTGCAACCCAATCCATTCTATGATTCTGTGATACTGATGGTGTAGGTGAGACCCTTCTCCTCTTGAGCTCCTCTTGGCCACACAGCCCCATTATGGGAGGTCAGCCAGCACATCCACCTTTCACCAACCACCCTCAGGAAGTGTCTGCATTGTCACTTTGCCTCCTACATCCCTGATTGTCTTCAGGATGATGCCTGCTCCTTATCTGTTCAATAGGAAAGAGGATATTCTACCTTAGCCTGAGGACTTTGGGCTTGTTCATGTCAACATCTTAATCCCAAAACCAGAAGGATGGAAACGAAATTTCTCTAACACAAAGGTGTCCCCTGGTTTTTATTTCACAGTGAATCACCGGGGTGGTGATGGCAGAGCATTTGCCTTGACCTATCAACACAGAGTTGTAGGTTTGCTTCCTTGTCTACTTTTGCTCCACCCTTTGCATTTTGGGGGTTCTTTATGGAAAGTGTGGTGAAATATGTGTGGGGAAGGAGCCAGCTGTTCTACATAGGATAGATTAGATCAGAATAAATTCAACTGGATTAGAAAAGAAGAAAAAAATGAGAAGAGAAGAGAAGAGAAGAGAAGAGAAGAGAAGAGAAGAGAAGAGAAGAGAGAGAAGAGAAGAGA
>JAWWTY010000077.1:149638426-149672974 GCA_035222235.1 Margarornis squamiger | reverse complement strand
GAAAAGAAAAGAAAAGAAAAGAAAAGAAAAGAAAAGAAAAGAAAAGAAAAGAAAAGAAAAGAAAAGAAAAAAGAAAATGGAAATTTCAATGGGAAGGGTCCTACAATGACCAAGTTCCTGAGCAATTCAGGGCTGACCAAAATTTAAAACAATTCAAAGCATTGACCACCTCTCTAGGAATCCTGTCTCATGTTTGACCACTCTGTTGGCAAAGAAATGCTTCCTAATGTCCTCTCTAAACCTCTCCTGGTGGAGCTTTGGGCCTTTCCCACATGTCCTGTCCCTGGATCCCAGGGAGAAGAGCTCAGCACATCCCTCAGGGAGCTTCCATGAGGTTCCCTCTCAGCCTCCTCTTCTCCAAACTGGGCAAACCCAGAATCCTCACAGGATGTGCCTTCCAGCCCTTCCACCAGCTTTGTTGCCCTCACGTGGATGCATTCAAGGACATCCAAATCCTTCTTAATTTGCGGGGCCCAGATTTGCACCCAATATTTTGGGTGAAGCCACAACAATGCTGAAGGCAAGCAGGATAATCTCTCCTGCCATGCTTGTAATGCCCAGGATGTGGGTTGTCCTCTTGGCTGCCACGGGTGTGCTGCTGAGCTGCTCTCAGATCCCTTTCTGCTCCCCAGCCAACCCTCTCCCAGATTAGCCTGGCATTATTCCCTTGTAGGTGCAGAATCTGGCATTTGGACTTGTTAAATTTCAACCCATTAATCCCTAATTCCATTCTCATCCATCCCTGATTCCAGGTCAGCTGTTTCTGTTCTTCACATCTTTTCCACTTTACAGAAAGGTCTCTGGGAAGGAGACGTTTCTCCAGAACACGATTATTGTTAAAAAAGGGGATAGAGTGTCACCAATCTCCCTCTTCCCAATTAACACAGCTTTGGAAAGCTGCTTTTGCAGGTAAACAAGCTGTTCCAGTCTGGATACAAGAATTCCTGCTGAGCATGGAAAACACGGATGTGAAACTCTTGAGCTGAGGATTTTTGCATGGACAAAAACCAGCATGACCATTTTGCAGACCTCGGCTGGGATTGAAGTGGTGACCAGCTGAAGGCACTTTTCCAAGGGATTGGGAAGACTAAAGGAGGGAATGGTTCAGCCTGAGAACTTCTGGATCCATTTGGAAAAGGAGTTTCCTTCAGCAGATTGCTCAGATTTCTCCTGCTCCAGAAATCCCCCAGCTCAACAAGATCTGGACGCCACCACTCCACAAACCTCCTCCTCTTTAGCCTTTTCCCTCAGGTTTCAACTGCAAGAGATGTTTGTTATTTAAGAATGATATTGCAGATTAGCCAAAAAAAGTTAAATATTATTGAATCCTGGAATAATTTGGGTTGGAAGGGACCTTAAAGACCATCTAGTTCCACCACCCTGCCATGGGCAGGGACACTGATGCTGATGACCAGATTGTGGCACTGAAGTGGACTAAGCAGGAACGGTCTAAAGTTCTTTTTCCTGCCAAAACAGACTGTTTGCTTCCAAACTGCCTCCTGGGAATGGTCTTGTGCTAAGTCCTCTGTCATCCCCAGGAAATGTTTGGGAGATCCTTGAGCTTAACCCATGGTGGTGACAGTAGGGATGAGTAACCCCCAATACCCAGAAGTGTCTACTGGCTTGGAACTGTCACCTCCGGGCTTGGAGCTTGCTGGTCCCATTTTGAGAAGGTCAGAAAAGTATTAAATATTGTGTATTTTAAACAAAATACTCTTCTTACCTTTTACCCTACATTTCTGAGGTGTGTGTGGGTTTATGCCACCTCCAGTGCTTCCTAAGCACTATCCTAACAGGTTTTATAAGGGGTTGCATGATGACTTGGGCTTAATTTATCCCAAAATGGGCCTCTGAACATGTACAACAGTGTTAAAAGAGCATCACAAGGGGACAATATAGTTGGGGAAGGCCCAGGCAATGACTATATTTGAATTTCTTCTGGCAATCCAAGTGTCAGTGAATTCTTGACTCTTATGAACACAGATGTCACTGATAAAAGCCCTGCAAGGATTTATCTTTTTGTTCCCTTAACATTTTATTAATCTCTGTGTAGAAATGAGACTGAAGAGGTTTTTACAGTAGCTAAGCAAGATTTCCTGGGGCAGCTGCTCTGCCCTGTGATCAACTCTCTGTCAGAAGCTCCTTGAGTGCTCTCCAGTGTCTCAGTCCTCAGGAAATAAATATCAGTGTGAATAAAATTGTTTTGATCCATAGTTTCTTTTCCTTTCATTGTCACACTGCAAACACACACACATTTGTGCCTTCTCTGTGCACCTCAAGCTCTCCAAGAACTTGAACCAGAACTCTTCTGCCCCTCCAAAAAGCCACACAGTGACCTCAGCTCTCCTGGATGTTCAGGCAAGAGTGACCTCCAGACACAAACCTGTGCAAATCCAGGTCATGGAAGCAGCTGTTGAAATGGTGTGACTGGAACAAGGATTAAGGGAGAGGGAGGAGCAGGGCACAGTTTGGATGAGGGAAGATGGTTGGATTTGTTGCAGTGGCCTCGTTGCTTGTGTTGGGTGGATAAGGAAGGAGGAGGAGATATGAGGATTACAGAGAATTCTTGTGGTTGCCCTCAGAGGTCACTTGGAGTATAGAGAGGAAATGACAGTGAGACTCAAAAATATCTCTGGTTTTCTTGCCTTTAAAGCCAATACCTGTCCGGGTATTTCTGCACTTCTGAATTGTTCTCTCTCAATGTCTCTGTCCAATGGCCACTCTCCAAAAGACTTCCCTTCTTGGAGAGATTGAAGGTGGAGGAGAAGCTGCTGTAGCACCTCTCACATGGACATGACGGAAACAAAGCTTCAGAGTCCTCACTTCCCATGGACCCTGGAAGACACCACATCAACACATCTCCATGGCAAAGGCAAATGGTTTCCTTTCTCCATCCTCCTGGGAGAAGGATGAGGAGAAGCAGGGCAGGGCTTCTGCACGTGAGGAGCACCTGATACCAGAACATTTACTGCAAAAAAACATCAAAGGCAATAAATTAATTGGATGGGATTAGGAAGGGCAGGGAAACAGCTGTCTTTGATAGTACATGGGTGTGAGAATTTCTGGTAAATGCTCTGTCATTTCGCCACGAGGCAATGGGAACCAGGCCAAAAGCAGTGACTGCACAGGAGCTCTGCACCCTTGACAAAGAATTTCCATTCCCTGCCTCTGTATCCTGCAAGAGAAAGAGTGGAGGGGGTTGTTTTCTTAATCCTTTTCTCACAAAACTACCCATTTTATCAAATTCTGATGGCAAGTCTTTATTTTTCTGAAGTTCATTTCACGTGCAGAGGAACAGAATAGGTCAGGTGTATTCACATTACGTCACGTCTCAGTTGCCTATTTGAAACTTTGGCCACACCTTCCTCTCTTTTTAATTATGAGACTTGAAGAGTTGTCAAAAAAAACCCCCACTCTCTGACCAAGCATCAGTATTTGAAGCAGGATGAACACCCTTCTTTTCACTGCAGAAATAGTGGGTGTCACAGACAAAGATTGCATCATTTTTTCTTGGATTGGTCTGTGAGAGTAGACAAATAGGTTATTGTTGTTATATAGCAGAAAACAAGTTTAGTGGATGGTGCTGAATGCAATTCCAAAGCAGAAGACAAAACTGTGTGTGGCACCACCCCAGGTGGGTCCTTGCAAATAACTCAGTGGTGAAAACAAGTCTGTCACTCCACTTTCCCTCACCTGCCCTGGGTGAAGTTCTCATTCCACAAATTCCCTCGAGGCCAGATTGAATCTTTAGTGGAAATAAGCAGAGAGGAAGGAGCAAAATAGTTTCCTTTCCTGACTCAGCGCCATCCCTGTCACCTCTGTTGCAGGGAAGGTGGGGAAACTACCCCAGGCATGGAGGGCCACCAGCAGAGCTTGTGAAAAGATCCAGGGCTGGGTCATGGTGTCTTTGAGTCATTCCTGTGGGGAAACACCCTCAGAGGTGAACACATGGCCATAGTTCAGCACTCCAGGTTTTCCACTGTTGGTGGTGAAGATGTCCTGTGAGTACAAACCCTGGCAAAGGGACAATCCAAGAGCTTTTTGAATGATCTGGTGGCTTTATAAGGTGATTTATCCCATAAAGTGGGCTCGTGGGTGAGAAATCAGAGAAGTCACAGAGCGGGGGAGGTCAGGGCTGCAGCAGAACCTGTGCACCAAGAGCATCAGCAGAGCAGCCAAGAATGCAGCACCTGCTTTGCAAGGAAAACCTGTGGCTGGGCTTAGAAAAGCCTTAAGAGAGCTCAGGGTAAGGTCAGAAATGAGGTGTCAAGGGACTGCTGACACACAGATCTGCCAAGTGACAGAATGGGATTAGTCAAGATGTCATGGGATGAACTTGCCATCATGGGCCTCATCCCAGGTGAGTGGCAGCTACAATTAATTTAGGGCTGTTCTGCAAAGGGCAGGTATTTTGGTTGTTTTTAGTGGCTGAACAGCAAGCAGAGCAGAGCAAACTGCAGCCTCTCTTTCTCCTCTCTTTGGTCCCCCAAAATATCCCCATTGCACAACAATGTGTGCACAAATGAGAGCAGGAATGTGGCTGTGCAGGGAGGGTTGGTAGCAGGCAATCCTTCCCGGGCTCTGTTCTGCCAGATGACTCTATACAAGCTTATTTTTAGCCTAATTTTCTCCCCTGGCCCCATTAAAGTCACTATCTGAGCATCTTTCAGTGTATTGGGGCTGATAACATCTGTACAAGGCAGAGGAATGGAAACACAGTGTGAATTGCCCCAGGCCACAGAGGAAATGTGGAGCACAGCAAGGGACTGCTGGTCCTTCAATGTTGGCTCATCTGGCCTCTCTACCCCACAGACTGCCTGAAATCCACTTTTTAACCACTGGGTTGATTTCAGAGGAACTTGGTGATATTTTTCAGACCAGGTAAAGGCACTGGATGTAACTTTTAGTGTGCTGTAGGAAATACTGTAAAGCCTAACCCCTGTCCACAGAGATGATGAATGCTAATTAATATTACCAGTGACATTTAGAATCCTGGAATGGTTTGAGTTGGGTGGGACCTCAAAGATCATTTAATTCCAGACCCCCCTGCCATGAGCAGAGACATCTCCCACTATCCCCAGGTTGCTCCAAGCCCCCTCCAACCTGACCTTGGACACTTCCAGGGATGGGGCAGCCACAGCTTCTCTGGAAAACCTGTGCCAGGGCCTCCCCATCCTCACAGGGAAGAATTTCTTCCCAATATCCAATCTAAATCTCCCCTCTTGTGTGTTTATGAATTGTATGTTCACATTCAGTCCATAATGCAAGTGCAGCCTTTGGAAAAGTGCAGCTGCTGCCCTTGGAATAAAACACAAGAAACCATCTATTTTATTGCCCAGCTGTTTGTTATTTAAATAAATGCACTGTGGTTTGGTCCTGGTGGAATGGAAATCTCTTGCATACAGGATGGATTGAGTTGTTTAAAGACCCTGTCCTCAATTTTAGGCCTTTTGAGAAGTGTGGAGAGGACAGAAGGGATAAAACTGTTCAGCCAGCAATGCCAAGAAGCAAATTGCTTGGGTGAAATTACCCAGACTTCTTTGTCAGATAAATGTTGTGCTTGTGTGTTGTGTGAAAAACAGTTCCTTGGACTGTTTTTTCAGCACCCAAAATGTAAATTGTCCTTCAGCCAGGACTTGTATTTGTGTGTGATGCCAGATATCTGTACCTGCTGCTGACAGAGGGTGCAGATCTGAGCAGGAGGCACCAAATCCTGCTGAGGTTTGTCGGGGTTTACAAGGCAGGAGGGGACACTGTGCAGTCACAGCTCTTGGGAAAACATCCCATCTTCTTCCTGGTCCTGCCCTGGCCCAGCCCAGGTTCTGATCCGTGGCTGAGTCATTTATCTGCCCCAATTTGCCACCTCTTAACTCTTCCCAGAATTTAGAGTGTTGTTTTGGAGGTTGTTCTGTCTCTGACCTGGATGGAGAGTGCGGGTTTGTGCTCCTGCCAGAGCCGTGCCAGGTACCCACCAAGCAGCAGCGAGTTCCACCACTCAGGGGGGTTCCTGCCCCATTCTTTGCTGTGTCTGTCCCAGTCAGGACCTCTCCCAGTTGCACCTTCTCTAAGCTATTTAATCACAGTCACAGAAGAGGATGAGTTGGAAAGGACCCACAATCCCAGAACCATAGAATGGTTTGGGTCAGAAAAGACCTTAAAGATCATCCCGTTCAACCCCTCTGCCATGGGCAGGGACACCTTCCACTAGACCAGGTTGCTCCAAGACCCATCCAACCTGGCCTTGAACAATTCCAGAGATGGGGCATCCATAATTTCAACCTGTGCCAATGCCTCACCGCTCCCAGGGAAGAATTTCTTCCCAACATCCCATCTAAACCTGTCCTGTGTCAGTGTGAAGCCACTTCCCCTTGTCCTGTCACTCCAGGCCCTTGTCCAAAGCCCTTCTTTATATCTCTTGGAGACTATTAAGGTACTGAAAAGCCACAATAAGGTCTCCCCAGAGCCTTCTCTTCTCCAGGACGGTCAGCTCCAAGTCTCTCAGCCTTTCCTCAAAGAGGAGGTGTTCCATCCCTTCCTATCCATCTCCAGCACTGCACATGAAAGCTCCAGGTACGTCCACAGAGATGATGGATCTCAAGGCAAATCCAAGGGAGAATCACTCAGTGGTTCAAACCTAACCTCCTTCCAGAATATATTCAGAGAAGAAATTGGAAGGAGGAATCATCCTTTCAGCCTCTAAGGGTTTAGACATCAGGTGATAACCACCAGAGCTTGGGAAAGCCACCTCTTGGCTCCAGCAAGGAACTCCTAAATGCTGTGCTCCACCGAGAGATGTCACTGTCACACAGGACCGACATGCTAAAACAGACCTGAACAGCCCCCATTCTTGCTCACCTATCCCCAAAATTCCCATCCCTGGAAGTGTTTAAAACCACATTGGATGGGGTTTTTTGAGCAACCTGGTCTAGTGGAAGGTGTCCCTTCCCACAGCAGGGGGGTTGGACTGAGATGGTCTTTAAAGCCCCTTCCAACCTAAATCTTTCCATGATTCCATGAATGTGTTTGACCTCTCCAGCAGTAGGAAGAGGCTTATCCAACATCCCTGGGGACTCCAGTGGCTCTAGTGCTGTTTTGGCATTTTAACTCCCAGCCTCCAGAAAGGACCACTGTGGCCAAATTACTTCTTGGGAAAGGCCACTGGATGTGGACAGCCCTGACTGCCTGGGAATTGTTTCAGAAAGGGGGCACAGTGGTGTGTCAGGGACATTCTTGCAGTGCAAGGACATGATCCCCTGGAATGGGGAGTCCCTGGAGCTGTTCATCCTTGCAGAAAACAACCTGGCTGGGAGATGCACAGCTGGACAAGCCCCTTTCTAGGGATATGACTCAGGAGGTTTGGAAAAGCCAGAATAAATCACCCCACTTGTCCCATATCCTCCCACCACCAAGAACCACACCGGACTCCTACAAACAAGGTGGTTCATTCTGGATTTTCCTTCGGGGAAACCCCTTCCCTGCTTCCTACAATTAGCAGCTTGTTAATGCCTTGCATCCCAAGGGTTTATGTACTTTCCTCTTTCACAACAGCAGACGGTGTCATTATCTTCTGACACTCACTCACTCCATCCCACATGTGATGCTGGCCCTCTTCCCGTGGCTGTGGATCCCCCAGGTGACTCATCTCCACCAGGGAAATGGCTCTTCCTTATTCCAGCCCTCGGCTCTTCACATCCTTTGCAGCTCCAATAATTCTTAAGGTGTCAGAGAGGAAAATGGGCCTCTTGGCCAATCTTCTTCCCCTTTTAATTCTCCTCCCACTGCTGTCCTGACATCACAGCTCCTTGAATTTGTGGCTCTTGTTGCTCCCAGCCAGGTCCATCTCCACACTCTGCCTTTCCTCCTTTTCTTGTATTTCATAGGGAAACTATTTGGTGCACTGGCCTTGAACAGAATGTTTTCTACCTTGTTTTTCACATTTCTGTAACTTGGAAAAGCTACCTGAGAGTTTCTCTCAGGCCTCTTTGTGTGGCACTTTCTCTTCTCCTTTTGTCAAAGGATCTCCCAATGCAAGGTTGGGTCACTTGAGTTTATATCCATAAAATAAACCATCTGGAGAAGGCAAAACTTAACT
The DNA here is from genome assembly GCA_035222235.1 of Margarornis squamiger. Taxonomy (NCBI): domain Eukaryota; kingdom Metazoa; phylum Chordata; class Aves; order Passeriformes; family Furnariidae; genus Margarornis; species Margarornis squamiger. The sequence continues at coordinate 149,664,882 of JAWWTY010000077.1, read as the reverse complement.
CAGAATTTATAACTATATGGAGAAGCTGTAACAGTATATGAGAGATTAGAGCTGTAGAGTTTGCCTTGCACTCAGACACCTGACTGGTATCAGGATCCGAGAGGGCTTGGTTTTCCACATATTTGAAGCTTGAGGGTTGGCACAGTCCTTACACCAGGAAAAGTGGGCAAAACATGATGTTTGTGCCAGTGCTCTGAGCCACTTCTTCATCAGATGTGAACCAAACCTACATGTGACAAGTAGAGACAGACAAGCAAGAAGTCCCAGGAATGGGGAAAGAACATGGAATTCTGGAATCACAGGATGGTTTGGGTTGGAAGGGACCTTCAAGACCATCTCATTCCAACCCCTTGCCATGGGTAGGGATACCTTCCAGTATGCCTCATTGCTCCAAGCCCCATCCAACCTGGCCTTGGACACTTCCAGGGATGGGGCAGCCACAGCTTCTGTGCCCAACCTGTGCCAGGGCCTGCCCACCCTCACAGGGAAGAATTCCTTCCTTATATCCAATCTAAATATACCCTCTTTCAGCCTAAAGCCATTATCATGGGTGAAGAAGGAAAACACCTGTTAAAAGGAAGGGAATAAATGACTATGTAAATAAATGTCTCATCACCTGGACAAATCTTCTGGAAACCCCAGTCTCACCTTCTTGTTCAGCACTCCTAGTCCCGTCCTGAGGGCACCTCATCCCCCACTCTTGTCTTCCTCCATGTTTTCCCCACACTTTCCTGTTCCCCTTCTCTCACTGAGTGTGTCTCACCAGGGGATGGAATTGGGTGTGTTGCCCCAGGTGGGTGCTCCATCGAGGCACCAGAGGGCAAAGGTGAGCTCTGATGGTTGTTTTTTCCACTCTTCTTGCTAGATCTGCCAGGGGACCTTCAGGATAAACACCTCTTCAGCCTGGTGAAAGGACCTGTGTCCCATGGGGAATAGATCAAGAGGAAACTTTCCTGTGGGAAATGGGTTCCTTCAGAGGGTGCCACCATGGCCAGGATGGAGACTGAAAATCCCAGGACTGATTTGCTTGACCAGGACACTGTGGGGACACCTTTCCACTTCACTCCAGTGGTTGTTGCCCACCATGGTGCTCGACCTGAGTGTGCAGTCCTGGCCACCATCCCAAGGGTGCTACAGGTTTGGGAAGGTGTGGGGATGGGCTGTGTGAACACATAGCAGGGAAGGTGAGCTCTGCTTTGGCTCACGTGGTGCAGGGTCCCATGGTCTCTGGGTCATTGCCCTTCAGGTGTGATTGTTCTTCACAGGTTTCATTGGGGGATGTGCCTTCCAGAATTTGTCATAAGCCAGAGTTCCTCAGGCTTTGGAGGCACAGCTGCCACCTCTGTTCTGTTCTGCCATGGAACCTCTCAGCACATACAGAGCCACAGAATCCCAGAATCATTTAGCTTGGAAAAGACCTCCAAGATCATGGAGTCCAACCTGTGATCAATGCCCAGCTTGTCACCCACCCCAGAGCACTGAGTGCCATGTCCTGTTGTTTCTTGAACAGCTTCAGGGGTGGGGACTCCACCACCTCCCTGGGCAGTCCCTTCCAATTGCCAACACCTTTTCTGTGAAGAAATTCCTCCTGATGTCCAACCTGAACCTCCCTTGGTGCAGCTTGAGGCCGTTTCCTCTTGTTATGTCCCTTGTTCCTGGGGAGAATCAGAGCCCAATATCACCCAGCTCCACCCTCCTGTCAGGGAGTTGTGGAGAGGAAGAAGGTCCTCCCTGAGCCTCCTTTCCTCCAGGCTGAGCCCCTCCAGCTCCCTCAGCTGCTCCTCACATGACTTAGTCTCTAGACCTTTCCCACTCCGTTGTCCTTCTCTGGACATGCTCCAGCCCCTCAGTGTCTTTCTTGTCATGGGGGGCTCAGAACTGGACACTGGACTTGAGGTGTGGCCTCACCAGTTCGCATCACAGAGGGGCAATCACTGCCTTGGTGCTGCTGGCCACGTTACTTCTGGCACAAGCTAGGTGGCATTGCCTTCGTGCCCAGCTGGTCCATGTTCAGCTGCTGTCACCAGCACCTTCAGATCCTTTTCTGCTGGGCAGTTTTCCAGCCACTCTGCCCCCAGCCTGAAGTGCTACAGGGGGTTGTTGTGACTGAAGTGCAGGACCCAGCACTGAGCCTTAATGAACCCCATGTTGGTGGCCTCAGCTCATCAATCCAGCCTGGTCAGATCCCTCTGCAGAGCCTTCTTGCCCTCCAGCAGATCAACACTCCCACCCTGAGGGTGCCCTCGATCCCCTCATCCAGATCATCAATAAACACATCGAACAGGACTGGCCCCAGCAGTGATCCCTGGGGGACACCACCAGTGACCAGCCACCAGCTGGATGTGACACCATTCCCCACAACTGTCTGGGCCACTATCCAGCCTGTTCTTAACCCAGCCAAGACTGCACGTGTCCAAGCCATTCCCAGGAGCACGTCATGGAAACAGTACCAAAGGCTTTGCTGGAGTCCAGGCAGCCTTTCCCTCACCCACTGGGTGGGATACCTGGAGATCAGGTCGCATTGCACAGGGAGGACCAAGACTGAACCAGACACACGACACACCCCCCTGCAGTTGCTGCTGGGGCAGGAATACGTGACCGTGTGATAAACAGGAAACACTCTCGCCCTTGATTTGGAAATAAGTTTATTTTAGGTGTTTTGCAGACAGCGTGAACACATGTTTTCAGACCTGGTGGCACTACAGCTTTGCAATAAGGGTGAAGAAGAAGCTGTCATATGGCAAAGAGCTGCCGTCAGCTCCATGGGTGCGGGATGCCCACCACACCGCATTGCTCCTGGTTACAATTCCTATTACAAAAGGGGTGCTCCAAGGTTTTCTGTGGTCATGGGAGGCCTTTTTGCTCCTCAAAACTTGTTGCTCAGGAAGATCCAGAGCACACCAGCTGCTATCCCTCCTGCCATCCCGTAGCTGGACCGCACGGAGCCAGCGGCGTTGACGTTGCAGAGGTCGCTGCTGCAGCAGGAGACATTCCTGTTGCCTACGTTGAAGTCCTGATAGGATTCATCACATGTCGAGTCACAGCCCTTGCTGATGATGCTGAAGAGCCCTACAACCCCTGGAAGGAAAGCAGGACCGTTACTACCAGCACTCAATGCCAGCCAAGCCTTGTGGGACTGAATAATGAGATGCTGTTCTTGTCTGAGCTCTTTTCTTGGGAAAAAAATCAGAGAATGGTTTGGGTTGAAAAGGACCTTCAAGATCATCCAGTTCCAACCCCTTGCCCATGGGCAGAACACCTTCCACTAGCCCAGGTTACTCCAAGCCCCATCCAGCCTGGCCTTGGACACTTCCAGGGATGGGGCAGCCACAGCTTCTCTGGGGAACCTGTGCCAGGGCATCACCACCCTCACAGGGAAGAATTTCTTCACAATATCCCATCTAATCCTGCCCTCTGGCAGCAGGAAGCCCCACCCCAAACTTCCTTGTTTCAGGAGCCTTCCAACACCCAGGGACGTTGTGGAAAGATGGCTCTGCCCATTTCAGATGGCAGAGTTATTGTTTGATTTGTTTCTGAGAGGCACAGCCTATTTTTTTGGCCAGCTGATAACTCAGTAACTCAAGCAGAGTTTGATCTCCATCAGATCTGCTGGTCCTGTATAATCTGTCCTGGTCACCAGCCTTTTTCCATATGCAATAAATTGCACAAAATGTTGGCTCTCCAGCCTGGGAATGTCATGGATTTGCACATTTCCAACCAGGATAACGCCTGTGGAGGTGTTCTATCTATGCCTGACAGGGAGGAGTTTGAACACCTCACTGAGGGGTTTTGTGCCCCGGGTCTAAGAGCAACTGAGCTGTCACCACAGATCTGGACAGGGCAGACCACATCGGGAGTGGGAAAATAAAATCCCAACAGATTAAAATCTGGCTGCAGTCAGAGCTGGCTGTAGGTTAAATTCCCTCCTTTTCCTTAAATTCACCTAAAATCCTCTCTTTTAAGGGAATGCTCCTCCTAACTTCACAACAAGGTTTCACCAGACTCAGCCCCTCACATTTTAACTCACGTTTTCATGTATTTCAAAAGCATAAACTGAACTATTGCCCTTGTGAGCAAATAATCTTGGGACTTATGGAAGAGAAATAAACCTAATTTTGCAGAGGTGAGGAACATTGCTGTGCTCTGAGCTTTGCTGGTACATCTGGAGTAGGTGAGGCTGGACTGGCTTGGACACCTAAAGCTGGGAACAAATTTGGCTCCAACATCCCAACTAAGACATTGTCCAGCCCCACTTTTCCTTACTGATCACGTCTGTCTTGCACACTTCCTTGTCGCTGCATGCCACTTTGGTCAGGCACTTGGAGTTGCTGAGCTGTGACTTGCAGCTGTAACACTGCAAAGATGAACCTGCAAGAGACCAAGAGGGGTGAGAAGTCAAACAACAACCGTAGAATCGTAGAGTTGCCGAAAAGTTTGGGTTGGAAAAGGCCTTCAAGATCATGGGCAGGGACACCTTCTACTAGACCAAGTTGTTCAGAGCCTCATCCTTGAATATTTCAAGGGATGGGGGATCTGCAACATCTCTGGAAAACTTGATCCAGTGTTTTACCATGCTCACTGTAAAAAATGTCCTAAATAAATCGACCTTCTTTTAGCTTTAAACAATTATCCCTTGTCCTATCGCAACAGACCCTCTTAAAAAGTTTGTCCCGAGCTCTCTTGGAGCCCCTTTAGCTACTGGAAAATGCTGTAAGGTCTCCTTGGAGCCTTCTCTTCTCCAGGCTGAACACCCCCAGCTCTCCCAGCCTGTCTTCAGAGCAGAGAGGCTCCAGCCTTTGGAGCATCTCCATGGCCTCCTCTGGACTCGCTCCAACAGGTTCATGTTTTTCCTGTGCTGAGGATACCAGAGCAGGGCACAGAATTCCAGGTGGGGAGATTATTCTACAGCTCTCATGTCTCTTCAATCTCTTTGAAGCTGTCAAGGGAACCTAATTCTTGAACTGGGAAACAGGACTATTCCTGTGGGTCCTCAAAGGCTGATGGCACCTCTGTTTTGGAAAAAAAAAATAAAAATTATGGGTTTTTCCCATTTTTTGTGGAGAATACACCTGCTTGAGGTGAGAGTAATTTTTTGCAGGTGCTGAAGACTTTTCAGATGTGGTCAGTGCAATGAGGGTGCAAAAAGAGACCAGAGGTATAGCTGGGCTTGAAGAGGATCACAGGGTGGTTTGGGTTGGAAGGGACCTTCAAGATCATCTACTTCCAACCCTCTGCCTTGGGATGGGACACCTCCCTCTAGAGTAGGTTTCTCTGAGCCTGAGGGAAAGATGGAGCAGCAATTTGAAAGATCCCTTTCAACCTTTTTCCCAGTTTGACCAGCTTGTGATATGTGCTCTCCACCACCCCCTCTTAGTTGGTGCAAACTCAGCCTTCTCCTCCCTCTGAACACCAGATCACCCAGTTCCCACCCCTCATGGACATGAGGGATGAGGGATGAAAAAGCAGCTGCTGGGCTGGTTGTGCCCATCAGGCAAAGGCAGGATAAGCCTTGCAGCTCACAAGTGGCCAGCCCTGATGAAAAAGAGACCCCAGAGGAGTGAAATCATGGGGTAATTACCTGTTCCTATTATCTCCTCATGCCCCAGGGTGTCACTGAAGCCTTGGATGAGATTTAATATATATATATATATATATATATAATATGTATATATGTACTTTAGCCCCATGACCACGAAGCTTGTGCCATGAATCCCACAAATCCTTACCTTGAACCCTAAAATTCTCTTTTAGGGAGAGTATTGACAGTATTTACAGAAAAGCCTCAATTAGTGCTTTTCAGAGCAGGAACAAGAAGTGGTTTGGGGTGCTTGGTCTCCCTCTGTCCAAGCCATTGTGGTGGAAATGACTGAGACAGAAATAAGGAGCCAAACCCCAGTTTGTGTGAGGGCTGCACTCTGTTCTCACATTGATCTGACTTTTAATGCATTGAAAGCCAAATTTTGAGCGCTCTGATGGGAGTTGGAGGGGAGAGGGTCTGCCCAGGACTGTGCAAGACCCTTCTCAGCTCAATCCTTCAGCATCCTCTGCTGTTTGAGAAACATTTCTGCCCAGATCTACTTCTCCTCTTCTCTGGTGATAGGGAAAAGCTGGTTTAAACCCTTTTTTTCCCCCTGTCCAAATCCCACCTACCCAGCCTATAAAATGACACCCGATGGCATTCTCCTTTTTACTGTCCTACTGAAATCCTGACAAAGAGGCTGCTTTTGAAACGAAGGGGCAGAAAAGAAGGTGGAAGGAAACTTCCCTTTGCAGAAATGTTGCAACTTTGAAAGCCTGGGAAAAGGAAAAAGAATCCTCCCACCCCACTTAACCCCTCCCTTCCCTCCATGCCAACGTGGTCTGGCTTAATTAACTTGGCTTTCAATGAACTCAGTTTTGTATAGGATTTATCCTCCCTGGAAGCTGCCCTACCCAGCATTAGCATCACACCCCCACCAAGGTGGCACTGTGTAATTTTTTTCCCCACCACAAATCCAATTTCTCGGGATGACAACATGCCAACACTTCCAAACCCCACCACGAGCCTGGAGAGCTGCTGGAAGGGGATGCAGGGCAGGTGCCTTACCTGAGTCCACGCACAGGAGGGCTCCCAGCAGGAGGACGAGGAGAGCCTTCATTTTGGGATGACCTGTGGAGCTGAGCAGGGCTTGTTTCCTCCTGGGGCAGGTTATATACCGTGGCAGGCACAGGTTGGGCATGCCCAGAAGGGCATCCTCTGAAGGCACCTGAGCGAGCTGCTCGCTGGACCAAGGGAGGGGTGGCTTTGTGATGCTGATATTTGTGTTAAGGTGCCTCTCCCATCTCCTCCCTGCCCCTCTCCGAGCTGCCAGGGGCTCCCCTCCACCCCTCCACCCCCGCCTCCCCTCCTACCCTTGGGCAAAGTGTTCACACAAGTGGAAAAAGCCCCAAATTCTTCAGAACAAGGCCGGCCTTATGCATTTCTCCGGAGCCAGTGAGGCTGCAGTTGCACCCAGTGAACAAGGCTCTCCACCCCCATTACCATCCTGAGTGCAGCTATTGTGTTTAAATCAAGGACAAAATGTTCTTTTAATAAACAGCTCCAGCTATTTATCTGTGTGTGTGAGTGACACTCATGTGATAACAAGGTATGTGATGGCGAGGCATGTGGGTAAATTAAAGTGCATTGGCCTTTTCCAGGTCATTCCAGGACTTTTTGGAGGTGCTCATTTTGCCCTCATTCCTGTGTATTGTCCATATTCTGGTAAAAACCATCTTAATTTTTAGGAGTGTTGAAACCAGAGGGACTTTCTGGTGGCTTTGGTAATATTTTTAGCTCTTTCACCTGCAGTGTGACATTGTTCTCTTTGTGTGCCAGTCCCTCTGTCCGGTAGAGGCTTGGGCATGTTTCTGACACTTGACTCACATCCCATGTAATGTCAACAATGCAGGCTTGTCAAAAAAATGCCACTTCTCATCACAGAGAGGCTGAGTTGAGTCACATTCCAGCCTCAAGAGCAAATGTTTGCTCTGGTGGGTTGACCAGAGTCCTCTCCCATTCCTCACATCCTGTGACCACTTCTCAGGATGTGCCGAGGGAGAAGAAAACAGGCTATTTTTATTTCTAAATTCAATGCTTAATGTAGGGTTTTTCTTTCTGAAGTCTCAGGAATTAATGCTTTGCAGTAATTTCCTTCAGGGACTTGCTCTTGTGCAGTTCAGCTCTCAGGACACTTCCCAAATTTCAGGTGGATCATTGTCTTTGATCAGCAGGTGTGGGATGAGTGATGGATTAAAACTTCTTCCCTGATTTACACCAGTGGAGAATCTGGTGCAGGAGATGATTTAGTTTCCCTGTGGGGATCTTAAATACTTCCACTTGGGCTCTTCTGTGTAGAAATGACCTAAAAAATCCACCCCAAACCTTTCTGTGACTGTTGGCTTTTGCCTCATCATATTTTTGCAGAGCACATCATTTATAGTCAGATTTATGGATAAAAAATAAGGCAACATATTCTCAGACTGGTGTTCCTTATTCAGAGATATTTAAGGCTATTTTTCTTTTTTTAATCCCTTACGATTGTAGGGTTTGATTCTTTGTGTTACAGAAGGACAGGGCCAAGGGGAAGACACAACCTCCCCATCAAATCCATCCAGGCTTTGAATTAAATACTTCTTCCTTCAAACAACTCATGGATAAGGAAGATGGAGAGCACTTTTCATCTTCAGCAGCCTGATTTGCTGCCAGCCAAACTCTCCTAGAACTATTCTTTTTATTCTTTTTTCAGCATTAACAGGGCTGCCAGCAAAGACCAGAACTTGTGGTGCTGTGAAAGAGAAACTCAGAGCTCAGAGCTTGTCCATCCTCCAGCCCTGCTTGCCCGAGGCTGTGTGAGATCCCAGCAATATCCTTATAGAAATTCTTGGTTCTCGCTGGTTTTTGGGGCATTGAAGTGCAGTTCCTGCCCAACTCCTGAAGATGGCAAACGTGCCCCGTTATAATTCCACATCCATTAGCAGGCTGTTATCCATAGGATTGTGTGTGTGTGGTGTTTTATTATAAACTCCCCAAGTCCTCTGCCTTCATGGGAAAGGCAATCCATTCCCCGTGGGACTCTAATGATGCCTACAAATCACTTGGGGGTTGGTGGGGTTTTTTTGGGTTTTTTATAGCTATTTTATGGATTGGATTTGATGGATGCAGGTCTGGAGCTCTCTGTTGGGGAAGGAGGGAAAGAGGACTTGATCATTTGCTCTATTCTGGTTCACCTGCCTGGTGTCTGGCTGGGAAAATGGGGATGGATCGTGGTGCAGAGCATTGAGGTGCAGGAGTGAGCTGGAAATGTGAGGAGAGGATGGGCAATGGGTGAAACAGTGCCTGGGAAATCTGGATAGAGGTACTGAGGAGCTGCAAAGGCAAAAGGAAGTTTCTCTGATTTCTTGGCCTGTGGCAACCACTTGGTTAAGTCATCTCAAGAGCCTATAGGGAAGATTGGAAGGAGTTAGAGATGGAAGTGAGCCTGGAAGATGTTAGAGATCTTAGAATCATAGAAAGGTTTGGGTTGGGAAGGACCTTAAAGAGCATCCCATTCCAACCCCACTGCCATGGGCAGGGACACCTTCCACTAGCCCAGGTAGCTCCAAGCCCTGTCCAACCTGGCCTTGGACACTTCCAGGGATGGGGCAGCCACAGCTTCTCTGGGCAACCTGTGCCAGGGCCTGCCCACCCTCACAGGGGAGATTTTCTTCCTAATATCCAACCTAAACATAACCTCTTTCAGTTTGGAGCCATTCCCCTTGTCCTGTCACTCCATGCCTTTGTCCAAAGTCTCTCTCCAGGTTCCTTTTGCCCCAAGCAGAACAAAACCTGCCTGTGATCAGTTATAAGGTTAGAGGAGGGGGTACAGGGCCAGCTACTCTGGTTCCTCCTGACTCCTAGATCATCCATCCATCCATCCATCCATCCATCCATCCATCCATCCATCCACCCATCTCTGGGAGCATCTGCACATCTACTCATTTTGAAATCTGTCTCTCCCCTTATCTCTCCATCTGTGTTCCTGCCTATCCAATGCCATGCCTCATTTAGGATCCACGCTTCCCTCCTTCCAGCCAAGTCTCTAATGCGATTTGTTTTACTCCCACTGAGTGACTCAGCCTCATTTATTCCCCACCCATCCTGATTTGGGACAGCTGAATGTCCCCGAGGCTGTGTTCCCAGGAACAAGGCTGTGCAGCCATTAGAAATTCCCATTTCCCTGCTTCAAATTGGTCACTAAACCCCCTTATCTACAATCTCACATTCCTACGGCCTGAGTAGATTTGCAGGCAGCATCAGCTCACTGTACGTGTTCCAAACACCATCCAGGAGTGGAAAAAGCAGAAAAATTCCTTCTCCAGCCCATTGTAACCTCCACACAGCTACTTCAGAACGTCCTGAAAAGGCAAAACCCCCATGGCAGGGGGTTGGAACAGATGATCTTCCAGGGATCTTCAACATTCCTTCCCACCCAAACCATCCTGTGAGTCTATGAAAAGGCCACAGCATGTCCCCTATCTCAGCCTTTCTCAGTCTTTCTCATCCAGCTGTTTTCCACTGTCCTGTGCACGTGGATGATGCTGGCCCAGCAGCAGGAAATGTGATTCCTGTTGGTCCAGCAGCAGGAAAGGTGATTCTTGCTGCTCCAGGGCTGCCCTCAGAGCAGGGAGAGGCTCCAGCTGCTACATCTTCAGATGCTTTAAACTCTTCCATGCCATGGTCCAGCTCAGACTACAAAGATTTATGTCCAGGTTTGCGGTTCAAAGAAGCCCCAGAGCACGTGGAGACAAGACTGGGATTCCTGAGGCATCTTCCAGAGTCCAGAGTAGAACATTGAGAGGATACAGAAAGGATCTCTGTCACTGGGCTACCAGCAGACCTGTGGCTTGTGTCTTGCTTTGTGCCTCTTCTTCCTCTGGTGGCAAACAGGGCTCGGGATTCCTTACATCCCAAAGGAAGGTTTTAGCTCTCTGGGCGCTCACAAGTACAACCAGCGAGCGATAAAAAGGTTTAACGAGCAAGAACCACCGTTTGACCTTGAGCATTTCCACGAGGCTCCAGCCACATCCAGCTCTTCCCATTTGGCATTGGTGATTTCAGGAGCCAGCCTGACCAGCCCTGGAGGAAAAGTTCACCTTCACATCGCCCACGTTCTTGCTGACAGCCGTGAAATCAATGCGTCGCTGCAAATGAATCCCACCACGGTGTTTTAATCCTGTCTGCAGAGTCGAAGGAGAGGATTGTGAGGCTGCACAGGTTGGAGATCCCCATACGATGGTGCTGTTGCTGCGTTGCACAAACCCCCTCGGAGTGTGTGAGCAGCCCAGACTGTTTGTTTAAAAACAACCCCAGCAACTTCAGAGCATCAAAAATGCATTTGACTTTTTTTTTTTTGTTATTTTGCTAATTGCCGAGCTCTTCTGGTTGTAAAAGACTCGACGTGTGGGATCCCTGCCAGCCCTGGCTGGTGTCGCCTGGTGCATCCCAGAGTTGTTTGCAGGGGAAAAAAGAGGGCATTTTCCTACCCCTACGTTCTGGAATTGGGAAGAGCAGGCTGTGCTTGACCACAAAGGGTGCTGTGCTTGCTCTGCCCTCCCAAACCCCTCCCTGACCCTCTCACAAAGCAGGAGTTGCAGCTTCCTCTCTGCAGATGCTGCAAAAGATGGTTTAAAATACAGGCAGAAAACGTGACTTTCCTGAGATCACACAACAGGGCAACATCAGACCTCCAACCAGAACCCTCAAGCACCCTTGTTGCTTCCTAGTCTGGGACCTTTTCCTTCCACCAGGAGAATGATTGAATTTATCTTTTCCCTATAGGAAACCACAGAATATTGGTGGGGGAGAACCTGAGATTTCCAGTCCTGTTGGTGCTGGTAGAACAACAGAATCAAAGAATCATGGAATGGTTTGGGTTGGAAAGGACCTTCAAGGTCCTCTGGTTCCACCCCCTGCCATGGTCAGGGAACCTTCCACTAGCCCAGGTTGTTCCAAGCCCCGTCCAACCTGATCTTGGACACTTCCAGGGTAAAAAAAGGAGGACCTGGTTCAAGGACACACCAAGTCCTGTGGTGGACCAGCAGGGTCCCTTGCTCCTCATGTGGCCATGGCTGCACTCCATTCATGGCCACTTCTTGTCCCTCCTTTCACAGAGAAGCATGGAATTATTTAGGTTGGAAAATCCTTCTTAAGACCATCAGGTCCAACCCTTCCCCCAGCACTGCCAAGGCCACCACTAACCCATGTCCCCAAGTGCCACATCCACATGTTTTTAAATCCCTCCATGGTGACTTCACCACTGCCCTGGCCAGCCTGTTCCAAAGCTTAACAACCCTTTTGGTGTAGAAATTTTCCCTGATATCCAAACTAAACTTCTCCTTGAAACTTGAGGCTGTTTCCTCTTGTCCTATTGCTTGTTATGTGGGAGAAGAGACCAAACCCCACATCAGGAGGGCTTTGGCATCTCTAATTTTCTCCTTGCATAACCTCCTGGCATCCTTGTAGCCCTCCTGAGTTGTCTGCCCTTCATCCAAAGGTCATAAACTCTAATTTTTTTGTCCTTTTTCCCTTTATTTGAGGTCAGTACCCTGGTGTGTTAGTGCTTCTCCCACTTTAAAAAACCTCAGGGAAGAAACTTTGGTGCAGGAGCTCAGCTCACGATCTTACAAAGAGGGAAAGTATTTTCTTGAGGGGAAGAAAACACTTGACAGCACTTTTTTTGTGACTTGGTTCTGAATTTGTTGACAAAGGATTGGAGAATAGGATTTTGTGGACAAAGAAATGTTCTGAAGAAATAATAAAGCTATTTGAAGTCCAGCATGGATTTTGGAATCAAATCCAGGTAGAGGGAACAAGATCAATCTGGACTAGCGAGTCTCCACTGGTCAGGACATGAAATTAAGATGCAGGAGATACAGGATGAGTCCTTTCAAGTCGTGTTTCCTTTTGCTTGAGCAGCTGCTCTGTTCACAGAGCCTGGAATTCAGATTGCACTTGTCTTTGTCCCTCTGCTTAGAACTGTTCCACGTTGTGTTAACTAATTATAAACTAATTGGGCCGCTGAGATGCGGTGTCGGGAAGCAATTTGGTTTTGATGAATTGGCAAAATCTTACAAAAACTATTTCGTTTAAAAAGTTGCTTCTTTTTCTGGCTGCTTTATCAAATGCTCTAATGCTTAGGACAGCAGAAGATGAGTGGTACAAACCAGGGGAGATAATGGGAATTCTGATTAATATCTGTCATTTCCTCCTGTTTTAACTGTTTGGCTGGAAAATCAATTTGGAAAACCAAGCCACAGTTTCTCAAAGACATTATGAATTTGCTAATTTGTCAGGGTAAAGGGGAATGGCTTTAAGATGAAGAAGGGTAGATTTAGATTGGATATAAGGAAGAAATTCCTCCCTGTGAGGGTGGGCAGGCCCTGGCACAGGTTGCCCAGAGAAGCTGTGGCTGCCCCTGGATCCCTGGAAGTGTCCAAGGCCAGGTTGGATGGGGCTTGGAGCAACCTGGGCTAGTGGAAGGTGTCCCTGCCCATGGCAGGGGTTGGAACAAGATGGGCTTTATGGTGTCTTCCAATCCAAACCATTCCATGACTCTATGATAAATATTGTGTATCTAAGGGATCTAAAGAAAGGACTTTATTTTGGCTTTAATCCTATTTTAACTCCTGACCAGGAGGCTCTTTGGGGAGCAGCACCAGGGGGAATGAAATTGTTTCTATCTCCAAGTGTTTCCCTCCTGCCCTGACACTGTTAAAGTAATAAAATTAATCAAAACAGACTAGAAAAAAAATTACAATTACACTCTGATCCAGTGTCTCTCTGAGTTTCTTCCCATGTCAGGCACTAGCAAAGAGCTCACTGGATTTATTTGGGGTGTTGTGACCAGCCAGGCCACTCTCTGTTCCTAGGGGAGCTTGGGGTGTTGTCCAACTTATCCTAAAGCAAACCCCTGCCTTTGGATAAACAAATTGTCTCCTCCAGCTCCATTTTTTGGCTCAATCTTTACTGATCCCAGCAGGAGCTTGGCTGCTCACCCTTAAATGGGCCACATCCCTGCAGATGGTAGTTTTGTCAGATTCTAAACAATAAATGGGCATGAAAAAAGGGGGGGGGGGAAAGGTAGATATGGTGTGACTCAAAGTTCTGTCACTGGAGTGAAGTCATCCTTTTCACCCCCCCAAGGCAGGAGACAGAGATCCCTTCCCCTGCCTGACCTTTCCAAACTGCAGCTCCTGCTTCACCGTGACCTTTTCAGAGGTGCCACAGATCCCAAGCACAGATTGTCTGTGATCGATCCCACAGCCCAGCACGGAGCACAGGGATGATCTCCTGCCTCCTCAGCCTCTCCAGCAAAAGCTGTGATGCCAAAGGATGGGCAGGAATGTGATTGGGATAAATGTAGACCTGGTAGGGTGCAAATGGATGGGATGGATTTGCAAACTCTGTGCCCTGAGAACAGCCGAGAGGGGCGCATTTTTCAGAGACTCGTGGAATGGTTTGGGTTGGAAGGGACCTTAAAGATCATCTCATTCCAGCCCCCTGCCAAGGGCAGAGACATCTTCCACTAGCCCAGGTTGCTCCAAGCCCCATCCAACCTGGCCTTGGACACTTCCAGGGATGGAGCAGCCACAGCTTCTCTGGGCAACCTGTGCCAGGGCCTGCCCACCCTCACAGGGAAGAATTCTTCCCCAATATCCCATCTAACCCTGCCCTCTGGCAGTGGGAAGCCATTCCCCCTTGTCCTGTCCCTCCAGGACCTTTCCAAGGTCCCTCTCCAGTTCTCCTGAAGACCTTTTGGGCACTGGAAGGGGCTTTAAGGTCTTCTGGACATTCCCAGCTCTCCCAGCCTGTCTCCATGTCAGAGGGGCTCCAGCCCTTGGAGCATCTCTGTGGCCTCCTCTGGACTTGCTCCAGCAGCTCCACATCCTTCTGATATTTCAGAATGCAGAGCTGGACACAGAGCTCCAGGTGGGGTCTCAGGGGACTAGAGGGGCAGAATCACCCCCCTCAACTTGACATTTTCTGAGCTAATGAAGTTTAGTTTCCCTTACCCTGTGCCCTCAGTTCTCTAAGCTCCCTGTTCCTGCATCATTACCCACCTTTGGGCTCCCTCCTGTGATTCCTTCCTCTTTGGCTGGATATGGATTTTCCTGCTGGCCAGCTGGATGTTGCTTCTAAGAGTAGCTGAGGAGCTGAGATCCTTTGGTGGGACCACTCATTTTGGTGTTTCTCCTCTGTTTGACCACTTTTCACCAAAATGAGAGTATGTCCAGACCTTTGAGAACCTTCTCCTTGTTGGACCTTGGCAGGGTGATGGCCAGCCAGATCTGGGGGTAGATGGATAGAGGGATGGATAAGAATGGAACTACAACAGATCAAACTTACAGAACTGTAGGAACAGCATCCAGAGACAAACAACAACAATAAAAAGACAAAACCAGTGAAGAAAATGTCAAAGATTCCAAGAAAATGTCAAAGATTCCAAGAAAATATCGAGGATGATGTAATTTCTGGCCAGGGAGTAGATAAAGAGGTAGTAGGAAAGGTGTTCCTCCCTTGTGGTCCCCAAACCTGCTGGGATAACTACAATGAGGGTCTCAGGGACAACTTGTTCCTCCCATTTTGATGGTTCACTTTGGATGGACCTTGGCTAATTCCTCCTCCCTGCACAAAGCAAGGTCGTTCGCTCTCAGGGGCATCGCAGCCTGCCTTGAATTAATTTCCTATTAATTACTGGAATGATTCGAGCAGGGATAAGCAGAAGTTATTTTTAGCAGCAGGACTGATTAGTTGTCAGAGAGACCTACCTGGGGAAGTTCCTGCTGCTCAGGAAGGGGAGAA
The DNA here is from genome assembly GCA_035222235.1 of Margarornis squamiger. Lineage (NCBI taxonomy): Eukaryota > Metazoa > Chordata > Aves > Passeriformes > Furnariidae > Margarornis > Margarornis squamiger. The sequence continues at coordinate 149,649,521 of JAWWTY010000077.1, read as the reverse complement.
CAGTCGTGCCCACTTAGATCAAAGTGCCCACCTGGCTCATGGGCGGCTTCTGACATTGGCCATCGGTGGTTGCACAGGGAAAATAACACATTTCACCTTCTCTCCATCCCTGGGAGTGCTCAAGGCCAGGTTGGATGGAGCTCTGAGCAGCCTGGTGCAGTGGAAAGTGTGCCTGCCCATGGCAGGGGGTTGGAACAAGGTGATCTTTAAGGTCTCTTCCAACCCAAACCGTTCCATGATTAGAAGCCAGAAAAAGACTGTTTTCTTCCACAACATTTCCCTAATTTTGGCTGCCTGTGGCTTTGTGGCATCCAGACCACTCTCCTTTCCTTGTCTTTATGGATTTCTCCCACCATTTCTCAGCTTTTTGTGGCTTTTGGTGCTAAGTCATCTCCTGCAAAACCTCTGGCTATTTCCAGCCTCCTATCTGTGCTTTCCCAGACTAAACAACCTCAGGATTTTACTCTTTCCTCCCTGGCCACATTTTTTTGTTCACAGCTGATGGATTTTACTTCTCTCTGGATCATCTCCAATAGGTCCATCTCCTCACTGAGGTCTTCACCTCAGGGCTGGAAGCCTCTCTGGCAGAGGGATTGTTGCCAAAGGTGAGGGATTGCTCCCAGCACGGTGCCAGAGGGGCAAACACAAATTCTGCAGGAATTGGGGCAGTTCTGCTCTTTCCTTCTGGCCAGTTATTTCTGAATCCGTGGCAACCCTTTTAAAAATTCCAAAGACAAAGGGTCAAACACGCTTGGAAAAGCTCCTCTTAGTCAAATAAATATCTTTGTAGTATTTTTGCTTTGGTTGATTTGGTTTGGGTCCATTTTTTAACTATTATTTTTTGCCACAGAGACCAATGGTGTGTAAGAAATGTTTGTGCACACTCTACAAATTCTCTTAGCCTTCCAAGCAGGAGAATTGAATCAAAACTATTGGAAATAGTCCCTGGTCTATATTTGTACAGAAGTTTCATGGGACAATGGTAGAGACTGCAAAATAGCAGCAGTGAAATGACAGCTGAGATAGAAAGAATAAATCATGAAATTATAGAGTGGTTTGGGATGGGAGGGAACTCCAAGATCATCCAGTTCCACCCCTTGCCATGGGCAGAGACACCTTCCACTAGCCCAGGTTGCTCCAATCCCTGTCCAACCTGGCTTTGGACACTTCCAGGGATGGAGCAGCCAGAAGTTCTCTGAGAAAACCTGTGCCAGGCCCTCCTCACCCTCCCAGAGAAGAATTCCTTCCCAATATCCAACCTAAACCTGCCCTCCTTCAGTCTGAAGCCTTAAACAGTGAGGTATAAAATGATGCTGATGGGGATGTAGCAGGAAGAGACAAAGTTTTGCAGAGTTAGAAAGTTTTTAACGTAAGATAATCAGCAAAGAGAGATCAGTGGAAGGAGGATCAAAAGAAATGGGAAGAAGGATCAAAAGAAATGGGCACAGTGGACAGAAAGAATGAATTTTCTGTCTGAACAGCCCTGTCAGTGGCAGCACAAAATCAGGCTGGTTTAGGTAACCCCTGAATACACAAATCAGATAAATGTTTTGATAGTTTGCCTGGAAATAAGATTATAAATTATGAATATGCCCTTAAATACTTGTAATAATGCAACTTTCTATTAGGAATTGCAGAAGAAAAGATGCTGAACTCCCCATGGTTGGGGACACAGGGTCTCACATTTCCTTCTAATTCAACACCAGCAACTTTAACAAGTTGTAACACAAAATATCTGACCCCTTTAGTGTTTCTTAGCATTGTAAAACCCATGAGGCTTCTGACAGGAATAGGTTAATCTTTTTACTAGGCTTATAAAATCCTGCTACTAGCAAATTTGGAGGATTTATAGTATTTTTTGTCCACGCAGCTTTGTGTGGCCTTGTTTTGATTTGTTTGCAATCCATGTTTTCTGTAAGAAACCTAAAAATCAGGTGCTTGTAACTCTCCATTTGCTTATTAGTGATTTTAAGCTGCATAGGTGGGCCAGAGTTTTAAGGAGAAATCCATGCATAGGCATTCCTGGTTAATTTGTGCAGCAGAACATCATTGGCTGAGTGATTGATCAATCTCAGGACTATAATCACTGTCGTTCCCTGCCGGTTCTGCTCCTCAGCCAGGGTACGAAATGCACAGAAAAAAAGGTCATTTTCCCTCTGTGCTGAAAAGCAGCCACTTCAAAGGGTGAAATTGGGGGAGTTTGCAGTGTAAAATGTACCATATCCATGATGACCATCCTGGGATTTAGGGTTGAAGGAGCTTTAGGGTGTGGTCTGGAGTTTGACCAAATCCCATATTGATTCTCCCTGCTCATGGGGAGCCCCACTGGTTCCATCTCATCGGATGAACATCAGATGTGGTAGGACAAGGTGGGGTGGCTTTTAGTTGAAGGAAGGTGGATTTAGATCAGATATTAGGAAGAAAATTCTTCCCTGGGAGGGTGGGGAGGCCCTGGAATAGAATTCCCAGAGAAGCTGTGGCTGCCCCTGGATCCCTGGAAGTGTCCAAGGCCAGGTTGGACAGGGATTGGAGCAACCTGGGCTGGTGGAAGGTGTCTCTTCCCATGGCAGGGGGGTTGGAACTGGATGATCTTGGAGGTCCCTTCCAGCCCAGCCCAACCCCTTCTGTGATTCCATGATGTCACCTGCAGCTGGCATCTCTAATAAAACAGACCCCAGCACTGCTCTGTGATTTTATCCCATTTTTTTTAAAATTTTTAATTGCCCAGGGATTGTAATTGGCAAAATAATGAAGGCTGGACTTAACCTTCTAAGTGTGTGTGGGTTCCATTTGGCTTGGCCGAGGATGCAGCTCAAGTTTCTTAATAAATATCCCCTCAAACACTGGGTAGGAACATCCCCCACACCTCCTGACCTTTTATTGCTGTTATTTATTCCCTCTATTACAGGTATTTTGTGCTTTCCTTGGTCATCCTGCCCTGTCATAATATACTTAGTCTCTGTGTAAAGAAAGCTGAGACACCAGTTTGGCTTGAAAGGCACTTGTTTTTACACGTGGCCCTGTGAATTCCTCTTTTATTTCCTCCTCCAGCTTTTTTTTTTCCAGGTTAGTTTTTTTTCATAACAACTCTGTTTTCAGGCACCCAAAGTGTCTGGTAATTACACTGCCTTTGATAAACCTTTCTATTAAGCCCAGCTTGTAAATACCTTGCCTGCTCTAACTGCATTCAATTCATCATAAGGGCTTGTGAAGTCTTTGCTTTCTCTCTTTTGTGTGGGAAAAAATGGAAACAAGGAGGAAACTCACTGTTATTTTAAGTAAGAAATTAAGAAAAGGACCTGGATTCATGGATTCCCCCCCTCCTTTTTTAAAAAAAGAAAGAATGTGAGTGCTTAGACTTCCTTTGGCAGGGCTTTATATCTTATCTCCTGGCTTGATATATTGTCTCCTGGCTATAGATTTTGTCTCGAGTGGTTTGCTTTGTTTTGAGTTTGTTTTTCATAAAACCACAGAATGGTTTGGGTTGAAAAGGACCATCTCATGGGCAGGGACACCTTCCACTAGACCAGATTGCTCCAAACCCCTGTCCAACCTGGCCTGGAACACTTCCAGGGATGGGAAGGGCTTTCCTTTGATGCCTCTTCCATAAAATCACTTCTGGTTTATTCAACACCACAGAGGAGAGTGGAGACTTGTTTGAATTCCTTTGGGAACACATGTCCTTGCCCAAACACAACTTTCAACCTCCTTCTGGGCCTGCTTGGTTGGAGACCACAGAGATATGGAATGCTGAGCATGTGGATGATGGGAAGAAAGAGTGGGAAGGTCCAGCAGAGCATTGCCCACCCCACGAGTGCTGTGCTGAGACAGGGAGAGAAGAGCCTGAAGGAGCATCCTTCTCCCAAGGGAAGGAGTTCTGTGACTCAGCAGCAGGACAAACATCTCCTGCAGGGGTTGGCACTGCAGGGAAATCCCATCTCCCAAAGCACCCTCAGAGTTTTTCCCCAACACCGATTTCACAGCAGGAATTGTCAGGCCTGAGTCTTTGCAGGGGCTGTTGTGCTCCCACAGATCCTGTTTTCCCTGGAAGCCTCCTGGGGGATTGCTGTGCTCAGCACTGAGAGCCAACAGTGATTGTTGGAGCTCTCTTACCCTCCAACACGGTTTGGAAAGCACTTTTACCTTTGATTTTTCTGCCATCTCAGCTCCTGAAATCATCAGAAGCAGAAGGGATCTCACCAGGCAAGAGGTTCAAGGAAACACAAGGCAGGAGGGAACTGGGACACTGATCCCCACCAGATCCCAAGCAGGAGCTCAGTTGCTCAATACAGATGTCAGAGGTTCATGACAAGAATATGGACACTTTGACTGACCATGGAACTTGCTCTTGGCCTCGTGACAACAGTGAATGTCTCATAGGACAAGGGGAAACAGCCTCAAGTTGCTCCAAGAGAGGTTGAGGTTGGATATCAGGAACAAAATACTTCCCTGAAAGTGAAGCATTGGGACAGGCTGCCCAGGGAAGTGCTGGGATCACCATCCCTGGAAGTGTTCTAAAAATGAGGAGGTGTGGCTCTTCTTGTTATGGTTTATTTGGAATGGTGCTGTTGGGTCAAAGGTTGGACTTGATGATCTTGGAGGTCTTTTCCAACCTAAAAGAATTTAGGTGTGGCTCTTCTTCTTATGGTTTATTGGGAATGGTGGTGTTGGGTCAAAGGTTGGACTTGATGATCTTGGAGGTCTTTTCCAACCTAAAAGAATTTATGATTCCATGATCTTTGCATGAAGGGTAACTTGGATTCCACCTTCTGCCTTTCTTTATGTGCTGGTGTAACTTCTGCTCTTTCCCTTTGCAATTCAGTTGTTGCCGTTCTGGGACAACATTTGTGATGCATTTCCCAAGGTCAAGCAGGAAGGAATTGGATGTTGTCCATGAGGGCACATCACAAACACTGTGGAATTCATCCCATCACCATCCCTGGAAGTGTTCAAAAAACATGTGGATGCAGCACTTGAGGCCATGGTTTCATGGGGAACAGAGTGCTGGGCTGAGGGTTGGACTTGATGATCTTAAAGGCCTTTTCTAACCTTGGTGATTCCATAAGTCCATCAATAACTGCATTTTCCTCCGATGGAATCAGCTCTAAATAATATCCAGAAGACCCCCCTGGAGAGAAGAGAGACTGGCCACTGAAAGTGGAGTGTGGAGTGGGTCCTGGGACTGGTTGGAGAATCCCAACATGCTGCTTCTTCTAGGCTGGGTAAACATAGCTCATCTTAGAGAGTCTCCAGGGTAAATCCAGGGAATTCACTTGCTGGGAAATGTTTCCCTCTGAATATTTTAGCTGAGCTGCTCCTGCCAATGCTCCTGAATATTAAGAAGCTTAATAGAAGTGTTCAAAAATGGCTTTAAATTGAAAGAGAGAAGTTTTAGATGGGATACTTGGAAGAAATTCTTCCCTGTGAGGGTAGTGAGGGAACGAAATGGATTTCTCAGAGAAGCTGTGGCTGCTCCTTCCCTGGAAGTGTCCAAGGTCAGGCTGGATGTGGCATTGAGCCACCTGGTCTGGTGGAAGGTGACTCTGCCCACAGCAGGTGCATTGGAATGAGGTGGTCTTTAAGGTCCCTTCCAACCCTAACAATTCTGTGATGATTCTGTGAAAAACTGTAAAAACATGACAACAGGAATTTTTAAAAATAGGAATATTTGGAAATAATTCAGGTGGATTAGTCACCCTTATTAAAAGTGAATTCTCCTGGAATTCTTCTAGATGGGGACCATCCTAGACTCACCCAAATCCACCAGAGAAAGACTGGGAGAACAAATAAAAAGTGGAAAAAAAGAGCCACTGGGGACATAAACACAGGAACCATTCTGGAATACCTTTGAAGGAGCCAGGAAATGGAATATACAGACAAGAAGAAGGATTGAAAAGAGACAAGTGGTTTTGGACCCTCCCTCATTCTTTGCAACCTCAGCCACTCAAGTGATGCAGCTGAAAAATGTGCTGATAGGAATATTAATTAGGGGGTCATGTAATCATAGCTGGTCTTATTTAACATTCCTCAATAGCTTATCCCCAAGCATTTCAGTCAGGAGACAAAGCTCAAAGGGAAGGAATATTGATGAGACCAGCAGATGCAGCTGGAGAACCGTGGAGCTCTCAGACACAGAAGCCTCTCCTCAGGTCTGCAATGGAAGCAGAAGCCTTGAACAGAAGTCCAGCTGAGAGTTAAATTGCTTCAAATTATCTTCGTGGTGTTAATTGGTGAGATAATTTGGGGGGGAAGGCAGATAATTTGAGAGGACAGGCATCCTGCACTTGTGGAGGGAGCAGGAGTATTGGAAGGGCAGGTAAGTGATAAAGTCCTTCCCCTGTGGGGCAGAGGGACAAAAGAGAATCCAACCCACTGGGAATATTCTCCTTTATGTCCACTGGGAAATTGAGGAACAGAGCAGTAAAAATTTGCCTGAGGTCACCCCACTGGCAGTGACAAAGCTGAGGGTAAAAACTGGGAGAATTGAAGCTCAGTCCATGGATCCTGGGGTTTCCCTGGAATAATTGTGGCACAGCCACTGTAAGGGAAGAATAAAGGAGCTGTTGGGATGAAGGGGAGGATTTCAGGAGCTCCAGCAGGGATGTTGTTCTCTAGTACAGCTCCTTCAGCCTGGTGATTCTGGAGAGGGACCAATTTCCCAGCTCACACTTACATGGTGTGGTTGAATATTCCCTGATCTGAGGATGAGGGTCCAAACTTGAGGCTCCTTTTTACCTTTGTTATTCCTTCACATTCAGGATCCTGCCCAGTGCTCTCCTCTCCTTGTGGGACCAACATCCCCTGCACAACAGATCCTGCTGTGCCTTCCTTACTGGGTTCATGATGTCATAGAATCACGGAATCATGGAACGGTTTGGGCTGGAAGGGACCTTAAAGATCATCCAGTCCCAAACCCCCACCATGGGCAGGTCCTGCATAGTCCTCCATGACCTGACACAGAGGCTGGAGGGCACCTCCAATCATGCTGAGGGGTTTGTGAGCATGAAAACCTTAACCATCATGAAGTGGTGTTGTACTGGAGAGGACAATTGCTCCCTCCAGCCCCTCTGGAGGATGTAAGAGGTAAGGCCATACTGGTTCCAGTTGTAGGGTTACCTTGACTGGCACTGGCTCGGGTATCTGTGCTCCCCTGCCTGGCAGAAATGTGCCTTTCCAACCTTTCCACACTTATCTAGAAGATCGTTTTGTGAAGAAATGGTCTTTGTTAGCCCACTGCAGTGTCTGCCTTCCTCGTCTCCAATGTATTTTGGGTGAGAAGTTCACTGGAAATGGGTCAGGGAGCATTTGCATGCCAGCCCAAGGGAGTAATCACCATTATTTTGAGATGAGAAACCAGGGAACTTCTAATGAGGAAGAAAGGGCTTTCTTCTTGTCTTCTTCTCATGGAGCTCAAGATGGAGATGTGCATATGCCCACTTAGGTGGAGGTGTGGATGTGCTGCCTTGGGGTGGAAATGTGGATATGGTCCCTCAGGGTGGAGATGCAGATATGGTCCCTCAGGGTGGAGGTGTGGATATGGTCCCTTAGGATGTGCTCCCTGGAACTTTGCCTTGCAGCCATCCTTTTATCCCGCTCTTCCTGAGCCTCCATCACGAGTCCTGATTTAGCTGTTCCAGAGAAATCTGCTGCCAGTTGAAGACTTAATTGCACCAGAGGCCTTCAACAACCTGTGCATTAATGAGCCAGAATTCAGATATTCAGGATTTAATGACCAACACCGTCCAAGGGCTGGCCATCCAAGGGCTCCAGGCAATCCTGCAGTGCACGAGGGAAGCGTTTGCTCTTGGCTAGGTCATTAATAAAAGCAGGAGAGAGGAGGTGGCTCATCACCAGCTGTCAGCTGAACCTGGAGCCCAGCCAGGAGAGCCAGCAGTTAATTAGGAGTAAGAGCTGCTTCCTTTCAGAGACATATCTATATGTTTATATATAAGCATGGGTGTATTGCCATGAGTGGAAGTAGCTCTTTCCTTTCTAATTAGATGAGGTGGCCAAAATTTTGTTGGATGATGTCAGTTCTGGAGGACTTGCTCAGCCACATCAATCTGCCTTTGTTCTTCCTGAGCTCCAGGATGAGCTTGGGAAAGCAGAGTCCTACAGCAAGGGATGATGGAACACCCAGGAAACTTCTCTTTTTAAAGGAAAATGGGGGACCAAGAGAGGAAAATGGCATCTGAGTTACAAGATTCATCTTTCTTGCTGGCATCACCAGAGGATGATCTTTTTAAAAGCTGGAGAGGATCTTTTGACAAAGACATGGAGTGACAGGTTGAGGGGGAATGGCTTTAAACTCAAAGAGAGCAGGTTTAGATTAAATATTAGGAAGAAATTCTTCCCTGGGAGGGTGGGAAGGCCCTGGCACAGGTTGCCCAGAGAAGCTGTGGCTGCTTCAACCCTGGAAGTGTTGAAGGCCAGGTTGGACAGGGCTTGGAACAACCTGGTCTAGTGGAAGGTGTCCCTGCCCATGGCAGGGGGTAAGAACTGGATGATCTTCCAGGTCCCTTCCAACCCAAACTATTCCATGATGATTCTACCATGACAGTCCTAAGTCCCAAAGTTTGTGATCCTCCTCTGAAGTCCTCACTGTTTCTTTTTCCTTCTTCTCTACAATAACTCCCTTTCTGCACAGAGAACCTCCCAGTGCACCTCTCCCAGCAGCTTTCCAGGTGCATCCTTGTCAGAAAAACTCCTTGGATTTGGTTTTGGTTTTTTTAGGTAAATGACTCTCAGAAGAAATGCCACATGAGGAAGGGATTATACAGGGATGGAGAGAAGAGTATAGGTGGGAATGGTCTACATACACACAGGAACTGTCTGTGAGGCCTCTTTGAGGGCTGTGAAGTCCAAAGAGTGGGTTTTTTTCTTAGCAAGCCCCAAACAGATGTTTAACATTCAAATGAAGGAAGTCTCCAACCCCCTGCTTCCAGCAGCCATCGGTGTGTGAACACAGATAAGAGATGAGCTAAGGTTCACAGCTCACTTGTGGAATGACTCATCCCTTTAATTACATCCTTTTAATTACAAATTAGCCTCCTTGACCTTTTCTTCTTGCTTTTTCCTGAGTGTCACAGCACAGTTTGATCTCTGAGCTGCCAGGAGCAGGAATGAGGGATGCCTCTTGGTGGAAGGGCTGTTTGAGATGTGGCCACACAGTCACCTCCCTTAATCCCTCGAGTTATTCCAAGAAAAAGCCCTTTCTTCTTGAAAAGGTCTTGGTGGCTTAGAAAGGGCTGAAAACCACAAAGTCACCACCTAAACCTCCAGAAGGAAGGAAAAAGGTGTAACGAATGAAGACATTTAGCATAAAACCGCAAAGACTGGGAGGACCGAAGACCTAAAATTGTCATTTTTGGATTGATTTGGTGTGTTTTCTCTCTTTTGAGGTCCTTGAAACTCTGCTGAAAGCAGTGATGTTATTCTGACACAGAGCTGAAATAACTGAAGGCTTATTCAGCAGGAATATTCCAGCAAAAATGCTTCTTGGCAAGAGCAGACGTGGAATCCAACCAGGAGACCTCCAGAAAAGGATGGGAAAACCACCTCTAAGAGCGGCAGTTCCTTGGCAGAAGTGACTGTGGGGAATGGAGGTTACCTGTGAACTTCCTTTAGAGCGTCAAAGTCTTCAGGAACAGAAGTTTCTGAAAAGGAGAGAGCGTTATTTGAAGCCATTTGCCTTTATTCATCGGTGAATTCTTGAAATTTTCTCCCCTGCAAGAATGTTTGGAATAACACCAGAGTCGCCCACTCTGTGCTGACATTTAACTCATCCCATTATGTGCATTACGCCACCACTCCGGCTTTATCCGGGATATAATGTAAGGAACATATACACACACTTAGAAAACTCCAGATCCATATAGATCTATTTATAACAGCGAGGATATTTATAATTACCTTCATTGTGGAGAAGGTTGAGCACGTGGTAGGACAACAATGGCCTCTTCAGTTACGTAAAAATGCCTTGAAAAGCTCTTTCCTCCTCGGTGAAACATTTCCTTAATTGCTCTGGGAAAGTTGCATTCTTTAAAAAAAAAAAAAAACAACAAAACAAAACAGGCTGAAAATGGAAATATTTTGTTTGTAACAAGTTATTTCAGTTCAAAGTTACTTCGAATTTCAAACACATTAAAAAGTGCTCCTGTGAAGGAGATGGAAGGTTTTCTGTGATGTTGGAAGAGACGCACAGGATGAGACAGGCAATGAGGGCAAGTCTGCAGGTGGCACCAAGCTGAGGGATGTGGTTGACCCTCCTCAAGGATGGGGACATCCAGAGGGACCTGGACAAGCTAAAGAAGTGGCCTCTGGGAATTTCGTGTGGTTTAACAAGAGCAAATGCTGGATCAATCCAGGCTGGGGATGAACAGATGGAGAGCAGCCCTGGGGAGAAGGATTTGGGGGTGATGGGGAATGAGAGGCTGGACATGAGCAACCTTGCCACCCAGAAAGCCAAACACGTCCTGCCCCTCTGCCCTGTTCAGGTGAGACCCCACCTGCAGAGCTGCCTCCAGCTCTGGGGTCTCCAGCACAGGAAGGACGTGGAGCTGTTGGAGCAATCCCAGAGGAGGCCACCAAAGCTATTAAAGAGATGGAGCTGCTGGGAGGAAAGGCTGGGAGAATTGGGATTGTTCAGCCTGGAAAACAAAAGGCTTTGGGGTGACCTAATTGTGGTCTTCCAGCACCTGAAAGGAGCGGAGAAGAAAGATGGAGAGAGACTATTGGCAAGGGTCTGGAGTGACAGGCCAGGGGGGAATGGCTTCACACTGACAGAGAGTTGGTTTAGATGGGATATTGGGAAGAAATTCTTGGCTGTGAGGGTGGGCAGGCCCTGGCACAAGCTGTCTAGAGGAATTGTGGCTTCCCCATCCCTGGAAGTGTCCAAGACCAGGTTGGACAGGGCTTGAAGCAACCTGGGCTAGTGGGAGGTGCCCCTTCCCATGGCATGGGGGTGGAACTGAGTAATCTTTGATGTCCCTTCTGGAACACCATTCTGTAATTCTCTGATTCCACACCTTGACCCGAGAAGGGCACAGAACTGGGAGAGGTACCAAGGCTTGTTTGCTCCTCAGATGCTCTTTGA
>JAWWTY010000077.1:149628095-149638326 GCA_035222235.1 Margarornis squamiger | reverse complement strand
AGACTATTGGCAAGGGTCTGGAGTGACAGGCCAGGGGGGAATGGCTTCACACTGAGAGAGAGTTGGTTTAGATGGGATATTAGGAAGAAATTCTTGGCTGTGAGGGTGGGCAGGCCCTGGCACAGGCTGTCCAGAGAATTGTGGCTTCCCCATCCCTGGAAGTGTCCAAGGCCAGGTTGGACAGGGGTTGGAGCAACCTGGGCTAGTGGGAGGTGCCCCTTCCCATGGCATGGGGGTGGAACTGAATAATCTTTGATGTCCCTTCTGGAACACCATTCTGTAATTCTCTGATTCCACACCTTGACCTGAGAAGGGCACAGAACTGGGAGAGGTACCAAGGCTTGTTTGCTCCTCAGATGCTCTTTGAGCACCCAGGCTCTTGTTTCTGAGCCCACAGTGCAATGCAGCACAGAGGGAAGATGTGCTTAAGGAGACCAAGTCATCCCTGAGCTCATGGTGGTGATGGGTTGGCATCACCCTCATGGGTGGGAGCTGTGTGGAGTGACAGCTGAGAGCAGCTGGAGTAAGGAGGGATCATAATGAGGTGACAGGGTGAAAGAAAAGGACATTTGGGAGGAAAAGGGTGGAGAAGGTTGAAAAGGTGTGGAGAGATGAAGATCCCACCTGGGGAACAAAACCACAGGGGTAAGTGGGAGAAGGTTTCAGAGGTTCACACCACATGACCTTGCCACAGAGTCATTGGGGTTGGAAAAGCCCTCTAAGATCACTGAGTCCAACCCTTAACCCCACACTGCAAAGCTCACCACTGAACCGTGTCCTTCAGCACCACACATCCTTTGAACACTTTCAGGAATGGTGACTCCACCACTGCTCTGGGCAGCCTCTTCCAATGCTTGATGACCCTTTCAGTGAAGAAATTGTTCCTAATATCCAACTAAACCTCCCCTGGCACAACCCGAGGACATTTCCTCTGGTTCTATCACTTGTTACCTGGGAGAAGAGACCAACCCTTTCCTGTCTACAACCTTCTTTAAGGGAGTTGTAGAGACCTTGTGCTGCAGTTGGTCCCCTGATGAGACCTGAGGTAAATTATTCCCCAATTCCCCTAGGCTTTCTTCAGCTCCTTTAGCAAATCACCCCGTTGTGCTGTTTCTGGATCCATCTGACTGAGAGGCTGAGCTGTGGTTGGTGGTGCAGCTGAAACCATCCCACACCAAGTGCCAAGCAGATGGGAAAGAACTCCGTGTTCACCAGGAAGCAAGTGGGAAACTCCACCTTACATAAGAGGCCTTTTGCAGTCCTCCAGAGAGCTCCTCATGACCTACTTTCTTTGGGATTTTCACTGCAACTATTCAGGGAACTTCATACCCACCTCTTGATTTGCGAGGGGAAAAGGGGAAGAACAGGAATCTTGCTTTCTCTCTTGCTGCACATTGCATAAAGCTTTAATAGCCAGTAATAGCTTACATGGGTTTGATTTTATTACACTTAAATGGGTAATTCTCACGTCTCCAACTGTGCGCAAGAGGCCTGAGTGGAACAGAAGTGACTGTGCCACGCTACAAATGGGTCTTTGAATTCCTCTCACATTCCCATGGCCTGGATTGTGTTAAATAAGTCATGCACAGTAAATACAAGCAGGAGACGTGAGGAGATTCATTAATACTTGTAAGGCTCTCAGGTGCCACTTTGGCAGGCGGAGGATGGGAAGAAATGCCCTGCTTGTGTCCCTGCCCCTCCCCTCACTCATTAGTGAAGAATGTTCCCTCACTGGAGGTCCCCAGGCACGGCTAATGAACCAAAACAAGCCATTTCTAATTTTATCCCTGCTTTCTTGTGACAAGGAGACATAAGTTTCCATCTGCAAAGTGACATCCCTACTCTGGCTTTGCTGATGGTTTCATAGAATCAGAGAACATCCTGAGCTGGAAAGGAGCCACAAGGATGATCCAAGTCCAACTCTTGGCCCAGTAAGGACAACCCCAAGAATGACAACCCCAAGAATGACACCATGTGCCTGAAATCATTGTCCAAGTGCTTCTTGAGCCCCTCCAGACTTTGTTTGTACCATTGCAGTGTCTGTTGGCTGCAGGGAGAAGGTTTCTCATGGCATGACTCAAACCTTGCCGTGATGGACAAGCCAAGCAGCAGTGAGAGTGCTTTGGGTGGGCAACACAGAGATTGTTCAGCTGGACATTTGGCCAAGAGACACGGCTTTGACAATTTGGTGGCAGAGAGAGCCTGGAATTTCCATGTGCCATCACTACTTTCACTTTACTCCTCCCTTTGTGGGTGGTGTGGACTGTGGAGACCTCTGACATGGATATCTCCTGCTCCGTTCCCATCTTGTTGCACCGTATTTCAATGTCTTGTTAATATTCTTTACTTCATCCAAATTCCACCCCACATTCTAAATCTGTCCTGACAGAATTCAAGGCCTTGCACAATCTCTTGCCTTTCATCTCTCCAAAATCTGGCCCCACACACCTTCGCTGGGTGCAGAAAACCTCCAGTGCCTCTGTGAAGAGTATCCAGAGAACTTCCCTCAGATGATCCCGGTTTCTTCCTGTGCATTACACAAACCTGTGGAAGATTTTTAGGATGTTCAGCAGCATCAACTGATCTGAGCTGGGGAACTGCCTCAGTGGGATGGGGTCTTGACCTTCCCATGGATGATTTGTTCAAATCCATTCTGATGAAGGTGTTGCAGCCACAGAAGATCAGCTCCTGGAGGCTCTGCAGTCTGTTTAGCAATGCAAAGGAGGAATTGCACCGTCTCCTTTAATGCTTTTAAATACTCAATATGTCACTGCTGGCAGTTGAATAAATTGTGAACTAATATGCAAATCAGCAGGTCTGCTGGAATGGGCTGAGAAACCTCCTCTCCAGGTGCTTGGAATGCAGGATGTGCACTTGGATGTTTGCAACACATTTCATCCCAGCAATCATCTCCTCTGCCTTCATAAGCAGAGATGCTGTTAAACCACGACCTGTTTCACACTGGCTTTGTCACGACAGTAAATTACAAAAGGTCAGGGGATGTTTTAAGATGCTGGAAATTCATATTTTTTTTTCCTATCCTATTGGATTTCTGGCACAGAATCATGGAATGCTTTGGGTTGGAAGGGACCTTCAAGATCATCTTGTTCCACCCCCTGTCATGGGCAGGGACACCTTTCACTATCCCAGGTTGTTCCAAACCCCATCCAACGTGGCCTTGGACACTTTCAGAGATGAGGAATCCACAAATTCTCTGGGCATCTTGTGCCTGGGCCCTCACCAGCTCCCTTGTCCCTCTGCATTTCCCTCTGGACCATGGAGAAACCTTTCCTGTGTGTCCATGCTGGGTGGCACTTCAGGGGCATGAAATTCCTTCACTAATGTCACTATTTTCCTACTTTGAAAACAAGCAGAAATTTTCACTTTTTGAGATTGCAAAGCCACCACCTGGGTTTAATTTTCTGTTTCCCTCCTGGTTAATCAAAATTTGGACACATCAATCCCTCAAGGACTTCTGAAGTTCTTCCTTCGATACTTTCTAGGTCTCAAAAATGTGTGTGGAGCCTCGAAAATATGCAGTAAATCAGCACCATCCCTGAAGCAACAACTGAAGGAGAGGTAGGAATGTATTTATTGTTTTAATTTAAATCTCATCAGACTTTATCAGTGTTCCCCTCATCCTCCTGCCAGTCTCCTCCATCCTTTGAAGCATCTCCAGGACTGAATGATCCAACTGGAAATGTGCCAAGGGTCCGACACAGCATTGCACAGAACTTGGATTCATCAGTTCTGTTTTCCCCTCAATATCCTGCCTCTCCTACAAGGTTCTGGTCCAAGACTCTCTAAAATCCCACTTCCCAGAGCTGTATTTCTGCGGATGGAGCAGGATGTTGAGGGAGCTGAGTCACGGTTCCATGACGAGACATGTCCTGCTCAGCCTGAAGTTATTTTTACAGGCAGGGAATGTGCACAGATGAAGGATGAAGTCAATTTTTCACAATTGCCAGCCTGGGATCATTTCAGCACTTGCATGCTTGGTATGTTCTGGGTGGTTTCCATTTTAGGCTTGGAAGCAGCACTTTTGTTTAATTTGTGAGGTGAAGTTATTCAAAAAGCTTGGAAACTGCAGATCAATGAAGCAAACTGGGCATTCCTGGAGGGCTGCACATCTCAAGTCACAGGACTTGTGTCACCGAAAAGAGAGTCTTTCCCTGTGTTTGTCAGCTCTTGGAATTGTGAGATGTAAATTCCTGAGGTATAAATTGCTGAGATATAAATTCCTTATAACCCACTGTATTGCCCTGACCCAGTAAATGTCCATATCAGGCTCTGCTCTCATTGGAGCCATTGAACCCTATCAAATTCCCAATAATGAATCCTGCTCCATCCCAGAGGAATGTGATCCCATTGACAGATGATGTCATCACATCCCATTTTCTGGACCAAATTCTAAAACTTCTCTCCTTTTACTCAGGCTCTCACTGAAGTAGCAGTGACAAAAATTGAGGTTATTTGTGATTAATCATTTTTGATTTCAGTTTCGTTCTGATTAAAGAAATAAAAGACAGGTTGGAACCTTGTAAATGACACCTGGTTTGGAAATTTAAGTTTCACTGAGTACAGAACATGATCTGGCGTTTTAAGCTCTCTCTAGAGGCTCACGCAGCTCACTGTGAACATTTCTCAAGTCCCCATGGTTATTTATGGAGTTTTGGCTCAAAAAATCAGCTTTATGGTGTAAAATACCCTCCATCTCACAGAGCAAAAGTGGGAAAGAGAGGTTTGTTGGGGATGGAAAAGGTCCTGGTAATGAAGCTGCTGTTCCTGACATCACAGAATCATGGAATCATGGAAGCACAGAATAATAGAGACATGGAATGGTTTGGGTTGGAAAGGACCTTCAAGATCATCCAGTTCCAAACCCTTGCCATGGCCAGGGACACCTTCCACCAGACCAAGTTGCTCCAAGCCCCATCCAACTTGGCCTTGTACATTTTCCAGGGATGGAGCAGCCACAGCTTCTCTGGGCAACCTGTGCCAGGGCCTGTCTACCCTTTGGGTAAAGAATTTCTTCCAACATCTAATGTTAATCTCTCCTCTTTTAGTTCAAAACCATTCCCCCTTTTCCTGTGAGGGCTCCTTGTCAGCAGGTACTTTTAGCAGGGATCAAAGGCTGTTGGTCCATGGGATTCCACCTGGGAGAAGTGGGTTGTGGGGAGGCGGTGGCTGTAGGACTCGTGACCTTCCCAGAGGCAAGATTTGACTGGTATTACCCCTGTGCAGGAAATCTCACTCCATTTGGCACCAATTAATCAGCAACACATTGTCCCTTTGAGAGACAGTTTGCCTGGATGCTGATTTTCTCCTTACATCCCCCAAATTTATTTTAGAAATAAAAAGTCTGGGCTGGTTCCCCACATAAAACACATAACCAGCCTCAACACTGGATGGTTTTGCCTTCTTTACCTCCACTCATTTTTATCTTCCAGCTCTTCTGGCTTTTGCAACACTCAAACCAGCCCTGGCAGGCACAGACAGAGCCATGTATTAAACCAGCTTTGCCTGCTTGTTTTGTCCCTCAAGAGCTGTTGGGATTTGAGAGCTTAATTTGAGCTCTGGGTCAAGCACAAGCACAATCCAAGAGGGCAGGGAGGAGATGTCACGGGAGTGGAAAGCAGGACAGCTCTTCCCTGCTGGAATAAGGTCCACAAAAACATTTTTGCCTAAAGGATGCACTGCTTCCCACTGAAAACAAGATAATGATGGACTCTGCCCAGAGATAATTAATCTGCAGATGGAAACTATTCACGTGAACTCTTCATCCACCTCTCCATTCATTATTTTAACAAAGCCACTTGGAGTCAACAAAGAAATTCTGCTGCTTTCCAGGCACAAATTCCTCTGTCCCTTCCCTGGGGTGGCAAATTCTCTGCACAGTTCTCAGTTCAGTGGTGACATGGCCAACAAGGAGCAAAAGCCACCTCTGAATGCTGGGAAGGCATTTGTTTCCTTCCCATCTATTTTTGGGGAGGAAACAAAGGCTGGCTGATTTTTTTCTTCTAGCTCCGCAGGGCTTGCCACAGGAGTAAATTTGTTACCTATTTCTCTAACGATGGCAGCTAAATATTTTCATGCAGCTGGGCTTAATCACTCTTTTTAGCTCACAGTAAAACCTCTGCAATTACCCTCAGGGAGCAGAACCGCTCAGTGAACCGTGCTGAGGGTTCAAGTCCCTTCTGTGGATAAAGAAAAAGTGTCTCCCACATTCTGAGCCAGGGAAATGCACTGAACAAACTCGGTGATCACGCTCATTGTTTCCTTTCCTGCTTTGTTTTTATGGCCTGTTCCAAGCAGACATCCCCCAGAAAAGTGTTTTCCTTTGTATCAAACAAAATTATGCACTTTTGAATGCACAGATTTTTATTTCAAAAGCACAAACCCCAGGAACTTTGAGTTTATCAGAGCTACAACCTGTTGGGTGAAGGGGAGAGGAAAAGTTCCTTCAAATTTTTTTGTGCTGAACTGAAAAGCCTTTCTAAGTAGGGGAGGTGTTTCAGTGCAAGCTTTCCACCCCAAGGATCATGGAATTATGAAGTGGTTTGGGTTGGAAGGGACATCCAAAGTCATCTCATGGGCAGGGACACCTTCCACTAGCCCAGGTTGCTCCAAGCCCTGTCCAGCCTGGCCTTGGACACTTCAAGGGATGGGGCAGCCACAGCTTCTCTAGGAAATCCATTCCAGCAACTCCCCACCCTCCCAGGGAAGGATTTCTTCCCAATATCCCATCTTAACCTGCTCTCACTATGTCTCTCCAGCCTTGACTGGTCTTCAAAATCAGCTCAGCAGCATCATAACCCCCTGCGTGCACAGCAGAGGTGCTTGATGTTCCTATATAATCCATATATTTGTAACCAAATACTCCTCTCCTGAACGGAGGCAAAAGGGAACAGCCCTGGGTGTAAATCCAAGAGGGCTCCAATCAGGATTTCCTGAGCTGTTTTCAGTGTAACAACTCTGATTTTTAACCTTTCCTTCAGTGCTTTAATCTGATTTAAGGTGGGGGTTCCCAGTTTTTAAGGGTATTCCAAAGGCTTCATAAATACTTGGATATTGGGGTACAGGGAAATAGGATAACCAGCAACAATTAACCCTCCCTCCTGCAGGGTGTGGGATGGGGTAAATGGGCAATAGGAGGGTGAATGAACTTGAATAAAATGAAAGATTGATCAGTACAAACCTAATTTCCAGGAAGGAGAAGGAGTCAGTGCCTTTCCTTATGGAAAACATGCACACAAGTGAAGTGAGCCCCAAGCTGGGCTAAAATCCACTGAAATCAGTGACAATGCTTTTTGTTCCAGGGACTTCCAGGGTCATGGGGCCAGACCACTCTAAATCTGTTATTTTAATTGCTTGCACGGTGCACAGGGTGGCCACAAATCGTGATCCTCACACTCTAAAGACAGAGTTTGGAGGGGAAAAAAATTCCCAGGGTTAAGAACACGGAGTGTGTGGGTGTTGGACATCAGTTTACACCACTTTATTGGCCCTCTGGTTCACATGTTTCCCTAAAAAAGGGTTAGTGAAAAGTGGAAAAGAACATAAATAAAAAGAACAGAAAAAAAAATAAAACCCCATCAAATTCCCTTTTATAAAGGCAATTTTCAGTGTATCCAAATGTGAAATTGTTAATCCTGCTGCAAGATTTCATTAAACTTCAGAAAATGCCTTTTTTTTCTTTTCCTTTTTTTTTGTCCAGGCTGTTTCTCTTCAGTTCCCCTTTGGCTGTGAAAGGAGAGCAAAAGAAAGAACCACAAGCTTTCTTTTGCCAGTCAGGAGAAGAGTTATTTCATAAATTGAACCCAAATATGATGAGTTTGGGGCACGAGGGAAATTATTTCTCCTTTGAATAGTGTTACAGCCGTTCCTTTTTAGCCTGGCTGATGTCTCACTTGTAAAGGTTGAGGTCTCCTCTTTCAGCTGAACCTTGTGGGAGATAAAATAATATGCAAAGACAGCTCAGATGTTGACCTATTCAAGCTCCAGGGTTATTCAGGCAGAAAAATACTTCCCTAACCCAGGACTGGCTCAGCTGATTAAAAACTCCAAGCCGGTAGCATTGCAAGCACAGAGAGAACATCAGGAAATCAATGCTGGATTTATTGACTTTCCCTGCTGTTATTGCCATTGTTTGCTAATTCCAGGACCATTTCCTGCCTTCCTTTATCACCCCATCCCTCCTTCTCATCCCTCTCCCCAGGGGCTGCTCCTTTATTGCCTGCTCATCCCATTGCAGCCCTGGCCTCTGGAAAGCAGAAGGTCAGAGGAGAAGCACCCAGGCACAAGCTGCATTTTGAGATTTAGCTCCAGGTAAGATATTAAACCCAATTCCTTAATTTCAGCTTCCTTGTTTTCCCTAAATGCACACCGTAGATACATTTTGTCCCCTTTCCCCTCTCCCAGTTACTTTAACCAACATCCTTGCAGTTCCACAAATGCAACATATACTTTTGATTTCCTTTCTCTAACCCACAGACCTCAGGAATAAATATATGAAAAAGAACATCCAACCAAATCAACACTCCAATTTACATAGTTGTGGGTTTTTTCCCAGGGAAGTTGATTTTTCCCAGGGGGGAAGATAAGAAAGTAAAGCATTTTGTCTGTGTTTTTAATGCAAAGGAGTATGGTAGAGCACTAAAAACAGTGGTTGCTGCCATACTTTAATATCTGCATATACAGAGATAAACTCAGACAATTTAAAGCAGTGCAATCTCCCAGGATACTGATATGGAATTTATTATTATTCCCACTTTCCAGGGGGAAATGCAAAGTAGAGGGACCCAGATGGGAACATGTGACTTGACTCACGTTGCCTGAACAATATCAAATTGACTTTTTTAGCCTTTTATTCTTTTTAACCAGTAACTAATCCTGGTTTATTTCTTGGGGTTTTTTTTGGTGGGCAAATCAATGTCTGACCACCCTGTTTCTTAATCTGCAAAATGAAAAACTTACTGATTCAATAATGCCATTTATTTTGAAGGCTCCACACCCACTGCCTCCCTTTGGGGGTCTGTCAGAGCAACCTCTGAGCACGAGCTCTGCTAATCCCAAGGTTCTATCACAGATAATCCCTTAAGGAGGTTTCTGCATTGTGCTATTTAATTAACAATGATGTCTAAATTATTATTATTATTATTATTATTATTATTATTATTATTGTACTTCCTGTGTTTTATTAAGAATTGAGATTCTCTAAGGCAAAGACAAGCCTGGACAACCAATGGTAGGAAAAATTACAGATCTTCAAAGCTTCTCAAAGCATATTTTTTTGGGGTGATTTGAGCTCCAGATTGTTTGGTTTTTTATTAATTGGTCCAATCTCTTTTTCACTTTTCTGCACTTCTCAGACTCAACAGCTCTTGGAAATCCCTCATCCCCAAAGGTTAAAGGGCTTGTTTTCAAGAGCCAAAAAGGTAAAAATGAAAAAGAATGTTGCTAAAAATTTGCCAGCATTAGGAAGGGAGCAATTAAGGGAGTAAAAGTGATGGGAGAAACAAATGTGGAGCAGGGAGGAGAATGAGCAAAGATTGGGGAGCTTTCCAAGACACCTGGAGCGGAGACTTTCTGAGCTCTGGAGGCATCAGCGTGACCTTCCAGGCTGTGCTGGTTCCAGTCCATGCAGAGGGTGTGGGTCCTCTTCTTTTTACAGTAATTATTCCCACTGGATAATCACAGAGTCGTGGAATGATGGAATGGTTTGGGTTGAAAGGGACCTTAAAGATCATCCAGTTCCACCCCCAGCCATGGGCAGGGACACCTTCCACTATCCCAGCTTGTTCCACACCTCTCTAACCTTGTCTTGAACATTTCCAGGGATCCACAACCTCTCTGGGCATCCTGTGCCAGGGTCTCACCACCCTCCTGGTAAATGATTTCTTCCTAATTTCCATTCTCAGCCTGTTTGAAGGCACTCCCCTCATCCTGTCACTAATACAATAGTGGCTTGATTTGGGGTTCCACTCAGCTCATGACTGATAGTTCTGTTTCCCCTGGAGAGTCAGGATGAGTTAAACCACCAAGGGGATGGTGGGAAGATAAGATGGACGGGAATCAGGATTATGGGCAGACTCCTCTGAAGTCACCTGAGATGCTGATCCAGCCTTTCTTCTCAAAAAAAGCCCAGTTCCCACTGTTGCAAATATACTAATGTAGAAGTAGTTATGCTAAGGTCTAAGTTGTTCAACTAGGCCCAAAGGGGGGAACTTGA
>JAWWTY010000077.1:149609429-149627995 GCA_035222235.1 Margarornis squamiger | reverse complement strand
CCAGGTTCCCGGGCCCTGAATAAAGCACCGCATAAACTGACACTCTGTTGGTTTGTGTTTCTGTGGTTCGGGCAACACCACTGTCAAACAACGGTTTCACTTGAGTTCCCTCAGAAATCTGGCCAGAAGGATTTGTTCCCATTTCACCTCTCCAGGGAAAGCCCTTTCTAAAGGACTGGGGTCTTCTTTGACTCCAAATCCAAGACTCCCTCATGGATATGATCACTGGGTAGAATGAAAAAGTATTTTTCCAACTTTCCTGTTCAAACTGTGTTATGATAGAGATACCAATTGGCTCAGGCCAGAAGAAAACATGGAATGTTCTCCATGAGCAGATAATTGTCCATTCACATCACAGGGAAGACCTAGGCTTTGCCTTGTGCTCATTCCAGTTCTGCACGAAATTAAACAGTCCAGACAACACTAAAACACCCAAAAGCCTGAAGGAATCCTCTCCAGGGATGTGAGAAAAGCCACCTTTAACTTTTCTTACCTGCATCAGCAAAATAATAAGCCAGACGAGGTTCTCAAGCACCGAAATTCCATTTGCTACTCAGCTAAACTGTAACAACATTGATGGTTTTGGTCTGTAGCAGCACGAAGTTGGTTTCTCTGTTTCCATCACCCTTTTGGGAGAGGTGATACTGGTCCGAGGCCCACCAGGACTTTGGGCCATCCTTTCCCAGCAGCATCCACCCAGATGTGTCAGCCTCAGCAAAGAGCTGCACTCAGCTCACCTCCTGCCTTGGTCAAACACTTCACACTGAGTCATCTCCTGGAGGAAAAAGATCTTGTTAAATGACACTGTTGTTATCAGTTGAGTGGCTTTTCTGAAGGTCTGTTGGATGAGGATTGTAGGAAGAGTTGGACTGGATTGCATCCATCCAGAACTTCACTCCAGCCTTTTTTAAGGCATCTGGCTCTGTCTTTTGCCATATTTCAGGCTCATGCTCTTCCAAAGTCAATTTAAAACCTTAAATATCTTTGCCCTTGACATCTTCAGCTGGTATGAGAAACTATCTGTGAACAATTAAGATCCTGCCTACTGGACAATATGGTTATTGGGATTTCAAAGTCAAAGCCACATGGAATTCTTCCCCTCAAAAAATAAAAACAATAAAAGGAAAATATGAAAATCGAGGATTTTAAAACCCAAATAACTTCATAGCCCTGAGCTCATGTATTTAGATACCATAGAAAGAACAGGGCTCAAAAGGTTCTGATCCTTATTTCTTTGCTCCTGGAGGGGCAAAGGGAGGAAAGAAATCCTCAGGTTGGTCCACAAGGAGAGGGAGAGAAGGAAAAAATGTTATTTTCTGAATTTCTGATGCTGGAAAGAACTCAGGTGCCAGTGCCTCAAACTTTACCAAAGGAGAGGGTGGATGTGATGAACAAGCAGAGCAATAAAAGAACATAAAGCCAGGAAACATTTTTAAGGCAAAAGAGACCTTTGTAGACTGAGAACATCTGCATATATTCTGCTTTCCCTGCAATCTCTCCTCTTTTCAGGATGAAATGTGAGGCATTTTGTTCTTTCAGGGGCTTGGCTTTCCAAGCAGCTTCCTCAGCATATTCTGCTTGAGGAGAGTTGTTTTCCTGAGCTGGCAGGTGCTGATGGATCCCTCTGTTTCTCCACAGTCTTTTCCTCTCACATTTATTTCATTGCCTGTTTACCAGAAATTTATCTTCACCAGAAGCTTCACTCCTGAGATTTCATTAATCACCACTGGATAAAATAACAGGCAGGAGCTCACCTGGTAATACCCCAGACCGAGGGGAATCTTTCTTCCTTGTTTGTGTTCCTGGAAATTTCTTACTTTTTGATGAATTAGAGTTGCAAAATTAAAAGAAACCGAAACTAAACCATTAAAGTAAAATTTCCCAAACCATCCTCGGGGGGGACAAAGAACCCTCTGCCAGTGACAGGACTGATGGTGCTTTTCCTTGGGAAATATTTTGGATTTCCCAGGGAAGCACCACACAGTGCTCCCATGAGTTGGCCATTTATTCATGGAATCACAGAATCATGGAATGGTTTGGGTTGGAAGGGACCTTAAATCTCATCCTGTTCCACCCCCTGCCATGGGCAGGGACATCTCCCACTAGACCAGGTTGCTCCAAGCCCAATCCAACATGGCCTTGGGCATCTCCTGGGTGTACAGGATGACTGAGCTACATCAAGATGGATAAGACTTAGAAATCTGATTCTCCTTTAAAGTCAGCCCTGATTTGATAAAGATGTTGGACCAGAGATCTCCTTCTATCCACCCTCTGTCTGCCTGGACATACCAGGTGCCTTCAGGTTCTGTTTGAGTTCCACACCCAAACAATACATTTTGGCTTTGCCTTCATTCTCAACCTCCAACTCTTCTTGTGCCGTGTCTCTCCCCTCCCTGATTAATCTCCACAAGCACTGGGAACTGATTCCTTGCTTATAATCATGGAATCATTAACGTTGGAAAAGCTCTCCAAGATGATCAAGTCCATCCTTCGACCCAATACCACCATGGACGCTAAACCATAACAAGAAGTGCCACATCTACTCATTTTTTGGGCACTTTCAGGGATGGTGACTCCATCCTTTCTCTGGGTAGCCTGTTCCAATGCTCAGCCATTCCTTCACTGAAGATACTTTCCCAGTTATCCATCCTGAATCTCCCCTGGTGCAATTTGAGGCCCTTTCCCATTGTCCTGTTGTTGGCTGACTGGGAGAAGGTGCTTCAACTTTTTCTTCCCTCCCCTTGTTGCAAGATTGACTTTTCCTGCTCTTCCCAATTAGAGAACATCTGGGAAGAGCCGTGGTGGGAACTCCACAGCTCTGTTTCTTTGCTGCAGCACTTTCTGAGGCAAAACTCACCTGAAGACAAACTCCAGATTCAATCCATTTGTCGTGGTTTAACCCCAACCAGCAACTCAACCCCACACAGCCACTCACCCAGTCCCACCCAGTGGGATGTGGGAGAGAACTGGGAAGGTAGGAGGGAGAAAAGTCATTGGTTTGTAAGGAAACAACTAAAAAAATCTCTTTATTACCAACACTGCTTCCAGCACAACCCCAAAAACTTAACATTAACTCTCCCAGTCAAAACCATTCAAACCATTTCAAAGTGAGCTGTCCACCAGTAAATTCTCTTTTGAAGTTTTCCCTTGTGTTTCTATCGATGGGGAAAGTTGAGTTTGTCGAATATCCTTTTTTTTTTCCTCCTATTTTTAATGACTCATCCTCTGGAGGTGTGAAAAGGAGCATTATGCACTGCTGGGAGATATAATTTGTGACTCATGTAACCGTGGGCTCGATGCTTTTGGAGTGATAATTAAAGGGAGGGGGTTGGAGCTGCCTGAGGGCAAGGGAAGGATGAGGTTGGAATAAAGAGCCTTATCCTTCAGTTCAGGAACCCACTGATGGAACAAAACGAGGCTCAATATGTAGGAAAACCGGTCAAATTAAAGGTAAGCTTTGTACTGTCAAGCATTTCCTGCTTCTCATAGGGTTTGCTGAGTTCTACCAGAAAGCCCAATTACACACGTTAATTAACACAGCAAGCCCAGAGCTACGGAAAGGGAATCTGAAGTAGGAGAAAGGCACTGGTTTTCCAGAAAAAAACGCTCTTTCAGCCACTCTCCAGACCTGAAACCCAGCCAAGGGCTGACTGAAATGAAAATCTCCACCCCAAACTGGTGGAGTGAATATCAGCTGGTTTGTTCTAGAAATTGTGGGCTCCTGGTCCCTCCCGAGACAGGATCCATAGGTGTGATTTGATCCTCTTGGCAATGCAGGGAGGATTGTCTCTTTTCCTTCCTGAAACACAATCCCTAAATGTGATTTGATCCTCTTGGCAATGCAGGGAGGATTTTCTCTTTTTCTGCTGCTTTTCTCTTCTTGGAAGAATCGTGATGTGTGGAAGGAACAGCAAATATTCCCCGAACCTGAGCACCAGATCTCCCAGAGATGCAGAAATGCCTCCCAGGCTCATTGGCTCCTATTAATGATGTTTTCCATGGAAAAAAGGCTGAAGTGATGGGATCCATCTCAATTCCTTATTGTTGAGTTCAGCACTGCCCTTTCTTTGCTAATTTGCTTTTTTGGTGGGATGTGATGAGGATTTTCACTTGTCACCCACCTGTGAGGAAACTGCCTTTTACTTGCCTTGGTTGTTTGGATGGATCCAGTTATTTGGGGGCTTTCTTGGGATCTAGGAAATCCAGGATCTCTTCCTTGCTCCGAGACAAATGTCCTTAGCAGTTCAAAACTCTTCTAAAGCAGAATCTCAGGATTAGCTGGGATCATGTCTGAAGTTGGGGCATCTCATCCCAGTTTTTTTGTGGAGGTTTTCACTGTGGATGGACCATGGAAAGGGTTAGGTATTTCTAGGATATGATGACTTTGGAATAAAACATAATGTCATTAAGCAGAATATCTCATTAAACATACTACAGTGACAGCTCTGCCAGGGACAGTGCCAACACATGTATCCATCTGAATATTCCAACAGAACATTCCATGAGGAACCAAGTTTAATCCTGGAAACCACTTGACTTTGTTCACATAACATCTTTTGAGGTGATCACCACCTGTCTTTGGCCAC
Source organism: Margarornis squamiger (assembly GCA_035222235.1). Lineage (NCBI taxonomy): Eukaryota > Metazoa > Chordata > Aves > Passeriformes > Furnariidae > Margarornis > Margarornis squamiger. The sequence goes on along the minus strand of JAWWTY010000077.1, from coordinate 149,623,409 downwards.
TTTTTATCTCCAGACGATGATGTCCCTGATCTTTTCAGGTCCAGGATGTGATACAAACTCAGACACTCAAGCTGGGTCACGAGTTGGACTTGATGATCCTTGTGGGTCCCTTCCAGCTCAGGATTTTTATTCTATGACTCCATGGACCTCACATTCCTCTCTTGACCTGCAGTGAAAGTGCAAGTAGCCTGCTATGACCAAAACAAGGTCATCCTACCCCAAACTGACTTCACACTTTAGGAAAGGAGAGGTCTCAGAGTACATAAGACCTGCTCTGATTCCACTGATGCCCCATGGAAGTTCCCCAGATATCCCAGAATCATAAAATATCCCAGGTTGGAAGGGACCCACAAGGATCATTGAAGTCCAACTCCTGATGCAGATTGAGGTTCAGGGTTCATGGTTGAAAAGGGTTTTTTTTAAAGACACAAATTTTACCTGTTTTAGAGCACTGGAGAGTGAAAAGGGCCTGAAAAAAGAACCTGAAGAGTCAGACTTTTTTGTCCACTTTCAGCTTTCCATTCCTTTTTACAAACACTCAGTTCCCCTAAATATCTGGGAGGGGGGTTTGGCCCTGGCTGGATGTCAGGTGCCCATTTAGATGTTCTGTCACTCCCCTTCTCAGCTGGGCAGGGGAGAGAAAATGTAAAAAATATAACAATTAATATATATAAAAAATATAATAAAATATAAGTCTCGTGGGTTGGGATAAGCACGGGGAGAGATCCCTCACCAGTTACTGTCATGGGCAGACTCAACTCTGGGAAACTAATTTAATTTATTGCCAAATAAAACCATTTGGACAATAAGTAGATCTACAGAAATTAAAAGCCAAACCCATTCGAATGTGAAGCTTCTTTTGGTCGATGTGAAAATCAGGTGATTTGCAGTAATTCTCTTTAAAGAAATAACACAATCCACACTGACTTGCAGCCCAAGCCCTCCAAGGCAGTGAGTACATCCCTACGAGGAGCAAACACTTCTCCCATCGGAGCACCTGGCGATTGCATCAGCCCAGAAAGGAGGTTTCAAGTTCATTTTCATTTTGCAGCTCACTGAAAAAATGCATTAAAGCTTTGAATTAATGCTTGGCTTGGGCTTTGAAGCCAACTTGAGATACTCAGCTCCGATACCAGGGTGACAAATGTGGTTTAGAATACCTCGAAAGAGAGGAGATGTGCGGGCAGGACATTCTAATGCTGCTTGAGTTTGGCTCCTCGTCACCTTTGCTATAAAAACCTCGAGGGGAGAGAATGGATTTTCTTTCTGCTAAATAGACTGTACTCCAGGAAAACCTTCAGATGCTGTTAAGATTCTTTCAGAGCCACAGGGGATATCACAGAATCCCAGAACCACTTAGGTTTGAAAAGACCTCCGAGATCATCAGGTCCAACCAGTGACCCAACCCCACCTCGTGGCACTGAGTGCCACATCCAGCTGTTTCTTAAACTCCTCTAGGGATGGTGATTCCACCACCTCCCTTCCAATGTTTGACAACCCTTTCCATGAAGAAATTCCTCCTGATGTCCAACCTGAATGACCCCTGGTGCAGCTTGAGGCTGTTTCCTCTTGTCCTGTCCCTGTTCCCTGGGAGCAGAGTCTGATCCCACCTGGCCCCACCCTTCTGTCAGGGAGTTGTAGAGAGTGAGAAGGTTCCTCTTGAGCCTCCTTTTCTCCAGGATGAGACCCCCCAGCTCCCTCAGCTGCTCCTCGTGACTCTTCTCCACCTCTGTTCCCTTCTCTGCACACACTCCAGCTCCTCAATGTCCTTCTTTTTCTGAGGGGCCCAAAATTGACCCCAGGATTTGAAGTGTGGCCTCACAAGGTCCAACAGAGAGGGACAATCACTACCCTGGTCCTGCTGAGCACATTATTGCTGATACAAGCCAAGATGCCATTGGCTTTCTTGGCCACCTGGGCACACCTGGCTCGTGTTCACAATAAGAATAGTGGGTGCCAGTAAACCCACATCGAGGCTTTCAGTCCCTTTCACATCTGACATGAGTGCTGGCCTGGGGCTGTGCAGATGTGTCTGTGTATAATTCAACAGGTATAATTTATATTTCAGCAATTATTCTCATTACAAAGCTCTTCAGCGAATCACAGCATTGGTAAAAGTGAACTGCTCTGGGAGAGCCTTTGCAATTTTAATGTGAAAATAAGGGACAAGTGGGAATGACCTTAAACTGAAAGAGAGTAGATTTGGATTAGATATTAGGAAGAAATTCTTTATTATAAGTGTGGTGAAGCATTAGCACAAATTTCCAGAGCAGCTGTGGCTGCCCCATCCCTGGAAGTGTCCAAGGCCAGGCTGGATGGGGCTTGGAGCAACCTGGGCTACTGGAAGGTGTCCCTGCCCATGGCAGGGGGTTGAAAACAAATGATATTTAAGGGCCCTTCTAACCCAAACCATTCCATGATTCTGTGATTCTCTTAATCAGGGAGAAGAGAAAGACATCTCACCATCCAACAGCACTGATTGCTCATGGATTTATGTTTCCCTGCCTGAAATCCACTTTCTGCCCCCAAGCAGCTCAACCCAGCTGCAATTCCTGCTCCCTTTTCAGTCAGTGGGGTTTAGGGCAGGGGAATTCTTGCAGGAAACTCTGCAAAAGGCTTTTTGTTAAAGGGGATAATGAACACAAGACACTTTGCACTGCGGAGAGAAAGGGAAAGCAGAGGGGTTAGACAGTTCTTAGCCACACCCAGAAGGGTGAGGACCCAACCCATGTAAGACATGAAAATTCCTTAAGGATCATCCTCTGGGACAAGTTCCAGCTGGCCCAGAGTGACATATTTCCCATTCTTTAGCTCTCCTGCTTTCCCAAATGAGGTCTTCTCCTCAGTATTGCCTGCTGGGAATGATCTCAGAGCTGTCCCAATTCCTGGCCCACGAGAAGTGCCCAGTGGGATGAGTTTTTGGCTTGAGCCATTCAAACAGGAGAATGGCATTGAAATCAGCACCTGGATCTCCTCACAGGGCTGTTTAATTTATTGATTTAATAAGTTATTAATAAAATATATGCCCAGTGTTTAACCCTGTTTGTGATGGCGGGATGTGAACCCACATCAGCCTCCAGCAAAGGTGTCTGTACCCCACCAAGCAGCAGGAAAGAGCAAGGGATAAGAGTTGTCTCGGTTTCCCACGTTTTTAACCCCATTATGCTGGCAGAGGAAGTCCCATCTTTCCCAAAGTGTGTGCCCATGTGGCTAAGGAGAACACCTCTCCTTTTAAAGGAGAGATTTGTTGGAGAAACGAGGCTGAATAAATCCGCTGCGGAAAAGCGAAGCAAAACCGAATCCTTTGCTTCGGTACCAAAGGCTCAGCTTTAATGCGACAGCCGAAGATCCACACTCACACACTGACTAAAAATTCTGTTTCCATTTGTCCTGACTCTGCTGTGACCTGCCCCTGCTCAGTGGGAAGTTGGAGTGGGGAGAAATCCACGAAGCAGGATGAGAGCAGCTTTTGCCTGGATTTGTAGGGAATTCATTAATTCCCAACCCTTCTGCCTTCCGCCTGGAACACTTCTGATCCCTCACCCCTCCCGAGGGTTTTGCCCCTTGTAATTGTGTCCTGTTTGCTTGGTGGCTCTTTGATCAGCAGCTGGTTTTTGTCCTCTAATTCTTGGATCCTTTTCGTTTCGAGCAATTTTTAAATGGTAATTTTTTTTGGCAGGGAGTCCCTCTAGTCCAACATCTTCTGCCTACCCAGGGATTTAGAGGAAAGGGGAAGGAGCCCAGCTGAGGGATAAAATATCCTGGGATAAAGTTTCCTCTACACACCTGTATTACTGGTCTGTGTCACACCACAAACCTGGAGCCCCTTCCAGGGTGATTAGATAATTTTTAAGCTCATCTGCACTACATTTGGTTGCCCTAAAAGACTGTTTGAATAACCAAACCTGGTTTTGCCTAAGTTTTGGGTGCCACCAAACCTGCTGCAATGATTCCCACAGCCATGGAAAGCATTGGAACAGGCTGTCGTCCAAGGAAGTGGTGGATTCACCACCCCTGGAAGGGTTTAAAAGCCATGTGGATGTGGCACTTGGGGATGTGGTTTAGTTCCCAGCTGGGGGAATGGTTGGACTTGATGAACTTAGAGGGCTTTCCTGACCTAAATGTTTCTATGTTCTATGATTTTTGTCACGTTCATCAATGGGGACAGGGATTATCATCCCATTATCTGGAGGAAAATGCAGCCTAGGAGGAAAAGGAGGTACCTGAATCAAAAGGAGGCACAGATGCTTTAGAAGAGGAGGAAAGAATTTCCTGAGGATTTCTCACTGAGCTCTCAGTTACCAAATCATTTGCCCTTGCCTCAATTTCCCTGTCTGGTAATTGTGCCAACTTTTTTAAAGTTTGGAGACTTGGTTATGAATAATCTAATTAGAAATCTAAACAGCACATTAATTAATTATCAAGGCCAGGTTGGATGGGGCTCTGAGAAACCTGGGATAGCGGAAGGTGTCCCTGCCCATGGCAGGGGGCTGGAATGAGATGATCTTTAAGGTCCTTTCCAGCCCAAACCACTCCATGATTCTATTGCTACCATGAAATAAGTTCCACATCATGTACCAGCAATAATCAGCACTTAAAATGGAAGAAAGAATTCCAGGTCTTCCTCAGAAACCCTGGTTTGTACAATTCTATTTCTCTTTTGATTTTTTAAAAAAAAAGTTGTTTGAAAACATTGACATTTCCCATAAAACAGCATTTTGATGCATTTTAATAACACCTGTATTACTCTAATTGAGGATAGATATTTTAATAAATAGAAAAGATGGCATTGTTTCAGTGTTAGGGCCACAAAAATGTTTAAAGCAACCAGACTTTTATAATAGTGTGACATTGATGAATTTAGCTCTTCTTCTGCTCCCAAAGCACAAAGACCCTGCTTAAACCCACCTGGTTTTCAGCAGTGAAATGAAGTACCTCCATTATGGGGCTATTGTGCTTCCATCAAGGAATGTCGAGTGCTTTCCAGGGACAATTCAGCTCCTCAGTGACCTGACTGGCCATCTGGAGGTTCCTCATTCCTAATTTCTGGCAGGACCAGATTAAATGCTGGTGGCAAGAGCCCACATTTGGACGGGATGGGTGTAAACTTCTGCTCGGCTGAAAATAAAATTCAGACGTGAATCAGCCACTCTTGAACTCAGAAATAACAGTAGAGCCGTGAGTTGACAGTCACAACATGGGCTGAAGTTGGTGTTGATAACACCTTCCCTTGGCTTCCCAGCTGATGGGTCATTAATGTGATTGATGGTGATATCACATCATCAGACCTAACTTAGCTGGGCTATTAAAACTAATTGCTGGTCAGAACGAGCCAGAACCAATTAGCAAGAGACACTGATTGTGTCAGAGGGGATTTATTCTTCTCTCAGCTCATGGTTTTCATCTCTTCTGGCCCCTTGGTTGAGTGGCAGCCAAACTGAGGGCTGGGCAAAGAACTTAGAGGCAATTCAGCATAATAATAAAGTCAGAGGAGCAGCTGGTTAAATCTGTCCATATTTGTTGAGTTAATTTTCTCCTTCACTAGGCTGGGCTGTGGGAAGCTTAGGAAGCCACTGTTAAAGGAAAATGTGAGAGGCAAAAGGGGTTGGTTGTGAATCACAGAATCATAGAATGGTTTGGGTTGAAAGGGACCTTAAAGATCTCATTCCAACCTCCCTGCCATGGGCAGGGACACCTTCCACCAGACCAGGTTGGTCCAAGTCCTGTCCAGCCTTGGACCTTGGACAGTTCCAGGGATGGGACAGCCACAGCTTCTCTGGGCAACCTGTACCAGGGTCTCATCACCCTCCCAGCCAAGAATTTCTTCCCAGTATCCCACCTTCTGGCAGTTTGAAGCCATTCCCTGTGTCCTTTCCCTCCATCCTTTGTCCAAAGTCCCTCTCCAGCTCTCTTGGAGCCCCTTTAAGTACTAGAAGATGTTACAAGGTCTCCCTGGAGCCTTCTCTTCTCCTGGCCGAACAACCCTAATTCCCTCAGCCTGTGCTCAGAGAAGAGGAGCCTTTTGGCCATCTTTGTGGCCCTGGAGACACAAAAGATGCCCATGAACAAGTGAGAACGTAGAAACAGCACTGGCAAAGGCCACCTTGACTCCAAATCTGTTTTTTAACAAATGTCCTCTATGCCAGGAAGGTTTCTGCCTCTGTTTCTCCCCATGGAAGGCTGTTCTAATCATCTGCAATCTCTTATTTTCTCTCCTGCATTTCTGCACAGCTGGTTTAGATCTCTTTGTTTTTTTGCCAGCGATGTCCTTTACCCTTCTTAGTCCTTGGCCTTTCCCTCCCAAGAGTATTTATAGATAGCAGAGAATCCATGCCCAGCCATTCCTTTGTTGAGCTGCATGAACTGAGCTCAAAGAGTCACCCATTAGGTCAGAGAGGTTCTCCTGCCCTCCAAAACCCTCCTTATTTTTTATTGCATGAGTTCATGGTGGGATTTATCCTTTGTGATTCGAGCTGCACGTGATGTTCCACATACAGTTGGACTTGGAAATTGAATAATATAATTCATTCTATATTTCCTTCCAAAATATCAATGAATTCTTGACAGGGCTGCATTTATCACCGAGTGTGGGGAACTGTGAGGAAGTAGAGTGGAGGCATCTATCTTGGCACGAGTTCCACCACACTCCCTTGACTCAAAAGAAAGTGAGTCAATAAAGTCAGTGGTGTTTAAGGTGTTAATTATTCTTCTCAACTAGAAGAAGACACCAGCATTTTGTTGGGTAATTCATGTTCTTGACTCTGTCGATACAGGAAGTCAATCTTTATTGACTTTGGAGTGATTTGGGGGTGATTAGCCTGTGATTACCTGTGGTGCAGGCAGCAAATGTTGAACTGGAGTGATTTCACCCCCCTGAGTTTGATTCACACCCTTAGAACTTTCTTCTCCATCATTTCCAGCTCCGTGACCCCCTCCCTCAATCCCATGCTCTTCCTCCTGGTCCTTGCAGCTCATGTTGTTAAATTCCATCTTGTTTTCAATGGTTTATCTCTGAGGTCATTTGTTTCTCCATTTGTGATTCTTCTTGCCCGGGGAAATTCCTTGTAAAATTGTGTATTAAAGTGAAAATTCACCTGCTTTTTGCTCCGTAATGATTCATGAAATAAATCAAGCAAAATGAGTCCCAGCACCGATCTTTGGGTGAATTTGTTAATAACCTTTTTCCAGCCTGATGCTTCTCTGACAGTTCTGTTTTTCTTTCATTCCTCCTTTCCCTCACACCTTTCCCACTACTTGTAATAATCTTGATCTTCTAGGAAAACATGGGTGAGAGCAGCCAAGTGGAAGATCTTCCTTTCTTAGCAGCAATACTTGTTAACACCATCTTAAATTGCTTGGGGAGATTCACTGGAACACTCAGGAAGATAAAATCAGATTATTCAGGTTGGAAAAGACCTTTAGGGTCATTGAGTCCAGCCATTAGCCCAGCACTGCCATCCAGGAAGAGCCTTGACCTTTCTTTCTTCAGAATTCCCATCTGGATCTGGCTGGATCCGAAGTTCCCTGCAGTCAATAAAGAGTGGGTTGTGCTCAGCAAATGGGGATTTAGTCAGGTTTACTCACACCCTCTATTTAAAGGAAAAGGATAATTAGTACATCTAAAAAGAGGGTTAGTTCTGGGACACAGAGCTCAGAGGGGGAATGGACTGGAAAAGCTGTGAGTTGGGACAGAGAATTTAATAACAATTCTCCTTTTATCAATGTGAATTATTTCTCCTTTTAAGAATCCTAATTAAAGTATAATATTTTAAATGTTTTCCCTCTCCCCACCCCCCATTTTCTCTTGGCTTTGTTTGCAGCTAAAAGGATGCAAAAGGAAAAGAAAGGGGGAAAAGCAGAAAAAAATCAGTTGGAAAATCTCTTTGCAAGTGAAGTTGGGAAGAGAGAATTCCGCTTGACTTTTGCTTTGCACGCAAATGCAAACAAGAAGAGTTCCAGGACTTTCTCATTGTCATTAACAGAGTCCAAGTGTCTGTCTGCAAGAGGGAGACCAATTCCCACTTCCAGAAGTTTTTAATATCCTGGGGTTTTTTTGTGCTTCTTTGACTTTTTGACACAACTTTGCTCTTCCAACTCAAGGTCAAAGTCCAAATCAGGCAACTGGGAAAAAACCCTCCACGAGGAGATGGGATTTCAGGAGGAGAAAACACAGGCTTCTATCTAATATATGGAAAGTATTTCCTCCTTTTTCTTTTAATGTTTTGCTTATTTCTCTGCTATTCTTTTTAATTAGAATAGCAATTGATTTTCCATTGTCAGGAATAACTGTGTTCCAATCAGCAGAGTCTGGAATATTAAGTAGACTGAATTTTTTTTCTATGGAACCCACAACCATGTTAATATTAAAATGTCATCAGTCTCGCTGAGATACATAATGAGCATGAAATGAACATAATTTTTTTTATCCCCATCCTTTTGTTGATCCAATTTAAATTACAAATGTTCTTGATAAAATTGCACAGACTAATTCGGATATCACAGGCAATTATTTCCAGTTTGGTGAGGGGGAAAAAAAAATACTCCAAAAGACAAAAAATATTTGGAGAGGATTAAAACTGAGTATGATGAGTCTGGAACATTCTTTATCCTCATGATCCATCAAGAGGGGCAGATAAAAAAGTTAAATACTCCTCCCTTTGGAATGGCTTCCCACTCTGGGGAGGAAATCCAGATTGAATTATGGAATCACAGAACCATGGAATGGTTTGGGTTGGAAGGGACCATAAAGATCATCTCATTCCAACCCCCTGCCATGGGCAGGGACACCTTCCACTAGACCAGGTTGCTCCAAGCCCTGTCCAACCTGGCCTTGGACACTTCCAGGGATGGGGCAGCCACAGCTTCTCTGGGCAACCTGTGCCAGGGCCTGCCCACCCTTCCAGCCAAGAATTTCTTCCCAATGTCCCTTCTAACCCTACTCTCTGTCAATTTGAAGCCATTCCCCCTTGTCCCGTCACTCCAGGCCTCTGTAAACAGTCTCTCCATCATTCCTGTAGGTTCCTTTCAGGTACTGGAATGTCACAATTAGGTGACCCCAAAGCCTTCTCTTCTCCAGGCTGAGCAATCCCAATTCTCCCAGCCTTTCCTCCCAGCAGAGCTGCTCCATCCCTCTGATCATCTCGGTGCCTCCTCTGGGATTGCTCCAGCAGCTCCATGTCCCTCCTGTGCTGGAGACCCCAGGGCTGGAGGCAGCTCTGCAGGTGGGGTCTCACCTGAGCAGGGCAGAGGGGCAGAATCCCCTCCCTGGCTCTGCTGGTCACGTTTCTGTTGATGCAGCCCAGAACAGGATTTACTTTCTGGGCTGCAAGGCCAGGTCATGTCCAACCTCTCATGGCCCAGCACGGCCAAATCCTTCTCCCCAGGGCTGCTCTCCATCTGTTCATCACCAGCCTGGGTTGATCCAGTGCAGCACCAGCATTTGCTCTTGTTAAACCTCCTGACATTCCCATGGGCCACTTCTTGAGCCCCTCTGGGTGGCCCCATCCTTGAGCTTTGTCAGTGGACCCTCAGCTTGGTGTCATTTCAAATGTGCTGAGGTTGCTGTCCATCTCCTTCCTCTGTGTCACTAATGAAGATATTAAATTGCAGTGGCCCCAGCAGAGACCCTGAGTGGCACCTCCTGTCACTGATGTCCATCAGGACTCTGAGCCATTGACCACTTCCCTCTGGAGTTAACTATTCAACTGATTCCTCATCCACCAAACAGTTCCCCCATCAAATCCATCTCTCTCCAGTTTGGAGAGAAGGCACCAAACACTGTCCCCATCAAATCCATCTCTCTCCAGTTTAGAGAGAAGGCACCAAACAGTGTTTCCATCAAATCCATCTCTCTCCAGTTTGGAGAGAAGGATGTTGTGGGGGACTATGTAAAAACACTTACAGAAGTCAAGATAAATGACATCTGTACCCTTTCCCTTGTCCACTGATGTCACTCCATGCTAGAAGGCCACTACATCGGTCATCTTTATCAATTTCTCCTCTGAATATGTATTGAAGTTGTTTCAAGTGAGTTAAATCCAGTGCAGAGACTCTTTGTCACATGCTTTGTTTATTATGGAACAACAGCAGCCACAAAGTCTGTTAATTAAGAGTGTTTTTTCCTGCTTTAAATTGACATCCTAATTCCATAGGAATTAACTTTGATGTGCAGACTCTGAATGCTCTGAATGAACTTTGCTGTGTGTTTCCTAATAAAAAAGGATGAATTTCATACAAGGATTTCAAAACCCCACAGCAATGGGGTTACTTGAGGTCTGCAACTCTGGAAATGGACTTGTCACTCTACAGAGAGGAAACAACAGCACTTTTCATGTGGATATGGTTATACTTTTAGGAAATCACTTTTATCCACACAGATAATTCCTGAAAAACATGGGGAAAACCCAAACAAGAGGTTAATAAACTAGTCTGAATTCTTTCCTTGAGCCTCCCTGCAGTCTATACTGTGCATTAAATGTTGCCCAGCTAGATTAGTAATACTTATAATTAAAGTAAGTCTTAGATGTTCATTCCTTCATGGCAGGGTCTGTCTTGTTATTAGCTGATCATATAAAGTAATTTATAAATGCTTATTATGCACCCAGAACAGTAAGGGCACTGATTCATAGCTTTCTACTCCAATAAATAAAGGGATCATAGCCCCAGGTCATCCAAATGATGTCACAATTATTGGAAAATTGGGAGAAGTGGGATAATTTTCTGCTGCTTCTTGTCCTTGGTGTCCTCCTCTCTTACAGGCTTCAGTTTGCTTTTAAAGGGAGACTTAATATCTGGCTTAAGGTCACTGTAGTTGGATTTAGGTGGGATTTGCCTCATCCACCTGCAGTTGTTGATTTTGGGGGATGGTTCTGTCTGATACTCCTTTTTCCAAAAGCATCATCATCTCCTGGAGAGGCTCTCTGAGCTTGTGATGCCCATTTCCAGGGAGTTTTGTTATAATTCAGCACATTTCTTCACATTGTCATAGCTGCATTTGTACATTATTTTGGGCAGATCACATCACTTGTAGTGATGTGGAGTCAAAGAAATGGCTTGAGGTCGAACCCGAGAAGGTTTAGGTTGGATATCAGGACAGGGTTCTTCCTCCAGAGGGTGGTGGGCACTGAACAGTCTCCCCAGAGCAGTGGGCACAGCCCCAAAGCTGCCAGAGCTCCAGGAGGGTTTGGACAAGGCTCTCAGGCACATGGGATTATTGGGGTGTCCTGTGTAGGGCCAGGAATTGGATTTATGAACCTTGTGAGTCTCTTCACGCTCAGGATATTCCATGAATCTATGAAGTCCCTTTTCCACCAGCATCCCAGCCATTGGGGAGCAGAACTGGTAGCAAAAGGAGCAGGAAAAAAGAAGATCTGAGCAGGCAGAGAGGTAAGACCAACAGATATTCCTCGAAAGCATCTCCCACCTCACTCCTGTCATCCACTGAGTGGGCTGTTGTCCTCAGCCCACGCTCCTGCATCATTATGTCTTGGTGGAGATGACGTCTTTGTGCATTTGAAGCTCATTTTTAACCAGCTTTGTGTCTCTCTGGATTTGAAAGGGAAACAGAGTCTTCTTCTCCTTGTTTTGCCTTGGAGCATCTCAGCAGAAAACAGATGTGGTGCTTTCTCCCACTGTAGATCAGGAAGTAATAAATCCTGTGTGTAACAGCTCTTCTCTAAGATAATGCAGGATCTGCCAGTCCAGTGCCAAATAATTATTTATAATGGACTTCTGAAAAGATCAATTTTTGGCCCTTCGCTATCAAACGCTTCCCCCTCCCCGGCTTGGTTGGCAGGAATAAAATATAACTATCAAATTTTATAGATGTCACTTGTGCTTGCAAGGGACTAAGTAAGAAGGATGGGATTGTCTGTGTGATGACACATGGATCATTTAGTAAACTGTGTTCAGACAAATAGTGTGTGTTTCAATGAGGTCAGAATTCCACATACGTCTGCGAGCAAATAAAGCAGCTCAGTCATCCATCAGGGCCCGACTCCATCGTGCAAATTAACATATAGAGTGGATTGATTTTTTTTTTATAGGGCTTCTACAAAGCTCTGAGGAAGGTTCATGGCAGATAATCAGCCAAATATGAGCTCCTACTTCAATGCAGGAGCCAAGAAGGGCTAATGTGATTCCCTGAGGCATAAACATGGATGCTCAGTTAGGCCAAGGTTGTGTTAATTCTGTGTTTGTCACTGGTGAGATTATGGCCTGTGGTAGAGCGGAAAGAAGTTGATAAATTGGAGGCAGTTCAGAGAAAGGCAGTGAGAGTCATTAAAGGACTGGATTTGGCTTAAAATGGAATGAACAGAGCCTGGTTATCAGAGAGAAGGTCAAGAAATTCTTTGATCACACTCTGTGAAAATTTACATCAGGAACAGACTGTTTAGCTCAGCCAGCAAAGGTACTACAGAATACATTGGAAACTGAAGCTGCACAAACTCAAAGAAACCTGGTTCAAAGTCTCTTTTTCATGCTAAATACAATCAATGGGTAGAGTTTTGTAACAGTCATTGAGTGTAATTAATCACTGCCAATTTCTAAATCAGGGCAGAAAGGGTCTCAGAACTCTGTGATAATACAAACCAGTGTTGACGCCAGTAAATCTTCTGGATATTAAACTGGCAGCAAAAAAAATACGTGCTGGGACACGAGGAACTTTGACTGCTCTTGTGGAGAGCTGGTTCTGTGTCCTGGAATTGTGGGACTAGGTGCATGTCATACATTTTTCAGGCTTTTCTCTTCTGATCTCCAAAATAAAAGAAAAAAGAGGATTTTATCCATTGGATCAAACAATTCCTGGATGACCTCGAGGGTTAAAAGGCAAAACAACCTTAAAGGTGGAGTGTCCTGCAGTGAGGACCAGGCTGAAGGTTCTGAGATGCTCTGGCCATGTCTGCTGATTTAACCTGCTGAAATTGCAGCTTCCTGCCTTCACATCTTCACAGGAGGTGCCCTGTCAAGAGCCATTTTCAATCACTCCCTGTCTCCACCAAGAGCAAAGATCCGAGTTTAGAAGCAAAGTCCAAGGCCTCTCTAACACTGATCAGGCACTGAAAACCACCCCAGGGTTCTTTATTCACATGAGAAGGACACGGAAGGGAGGAGGTGCCACACATCATTATGAAATAAATCATTGCTACCAAACCTTGGCTGCTGCTGCTGCTGATTTTGTTGTGCTACTGTGGTGTGAAGATGGAGATGGGATTTGCCATCAGGCAAATGTGTGTTTGTCTAAGAGGACTTTCAAGAGTGTTGGAGGGACTCTTAAAGGATTTGAGCTGTGGCAGAGTTGCTCCTGTTCAGATTTCTGAGAGGAAACCTGGAGATGTGATGCCAAAGGCAGTGGTCTGGGTGTTGAAGTGGCAGGTCCTTCCACTGGTAAAGCTTTACTGAAAATAAAACATTACTTGAGTCCTTGCAATGCACGAGATTCCATCCCTGGAAGTGTCGAGGTCAGGTGGGTTGGAGCTTTGAGCAACCTGGTCTAGAGGAAGGTCTCCCTGCCCATGACCTTGAAGGTCTCTTCCAGTGCAATTCAGTGATTCTATGATAGTTCTTCTACAACCACATTTTTGTTCTTCAACTCTTCCTTTAACATCTTCCACTGGAATGTCCAAATAACTTCTTCCTAAATGCCTAATTAAATCAAAATTCCTCCAGGTTTTTTATTTCTGTCCAATTTCAGGGCGCAAAGGTAACTGAAACAACTCCAAATTGGCAAGCACAGTTTATTCTTGTCCTGGCAGACAAAAGAACAAGCCTGGGGTGCACCAAACCCAGGAGAACCAGCTGGTCAAAAGAGATGATTATTCAGTGTTGGTACAACCTCACCTTGACCACTGTGTGCAGTTCTGGGCCCCACAATTTAAGCAGGATGTGAATGTCCTTGAATGGGTCCAGAGGAGGAAAACAAAGCTGGGTTCCCTTCCCTTCCCTTCCCTTCCCTTCCCTTCCCTTCCCTTCCCTTCCCTT
>JAWWTY010000077.1:149587963-149599143 GCA_035222235.1 Margarornis squamiger | reverse complement strand
CCTGTGTCCTGTCCCTCCATCCCTTGTCCCAAGTCCCTCTCCAGCTCTCCTGGAGCCCCTTTAGGCACTGGAAGGGGTTCTAAGTTCTCCCTGGATCCTTCTCTTCTCCAGGTGAACACTCCCAGCTCTCCCAGCCTGTCTCCAGAGCTCCTGGCTCCAGCCCTCGGAATATCTCCACGGCTTCCTCTGGACTTGTCCAGAAGCTCCACTTCCTTCTTATTCTGAGGACCCCGGAGCTGGATTTGGTGCTCCAGGTGGTGTCTCACCAGGAAACATGGGTGGTATCTGTCATTTCTTCCTGCCTTTGAGTTACCAACACAAGACAGATGGACTTGGACCATCACAGTGCCCAAGACACAGCCCTGGTTATGACACCCCCTTCCTTCCATTGCCAACCTTGTCACCAACCACATTTAATGCCCCAAACCAGTCCTTGGGTGCCTCACTCGGCTCCTGCAGCCCCAGAAGTCTAAAGCACATTTTGCCCAGTGAGGAAACAATGCTTGTCCATCCCAAGTGTTCGCAGCAGTGGAAAGGTTTAGTTGGAAACCTGGCAGTTCTTAGTCCTGGTTTGTAAATCGTGTCACCTGGATGCAAGGAATGGGGAAAAGGTGACACTGGGCTGTTTTTCTCCCACTACAGCAAATTTCCTTATGAAAATCTCTCAGCAGGGCTGGGTGTGAGGTGGGGGATGCACATTTCAGCCTCTCCCAGTGGTTTTAGGGCAGCTCAGGAACCCTTAATACCGAGTGCTAAAAATGGCTCACAGTAAGACTCAGTTCTTAGCCAAGGAGGTGACGGCGTCTCCGTACCCTGAGTGGCAGAGTTATTGGACTGAGACTTTGTGTCTCCCTGCCAAATCCCATCTCCCTTATCTCCCTAATTACAGATGGAATAGAGTGGAAATGGCCCAAACTAATTTTCAATAAAAGTGGTCATAATCTTTGATTAAACTTGCTTTGTTCCTGTGACTGCAAGGCAGGAAATGCAATTTTTCCCTCCCTGTTGGAGCTGGATGGGGCTCTGACAACCTGGTCTAGAGGAAGGTGTCCCTGCCCATGGCAGGGAGTTGGAACGGGATGGTCTTAAAGGTCCCTTCCAACCCAAACCATTGTGTGATTCTACTTGTAGCTTTTAAATCACAGAAAAATAAATACATTTTTTACAGAGATAGACTTTCCTAGATCTGAACCTCTGAGGGGAAATGTCCCCTCGTGTTTTGAATCCCCACTGGAATATATTCTTAGGTCACCTTGAGTGCCCTAAAAGGTCAAAGAATTCTCTGGAAAAGTTGGACTGATTACTAATTTTTCATAAAAATGACCTAAGATATATTTTAGCTTTGAGATCATTCCAGGTTTAGGATCTAATTTCAATTTGTGGGGTCACAGGACTGGTGGCTTTTGCCACCCTCAGTATCCTGAGGGATGTGATTCCTGGTGACAGACCTTTTGCCACATGGGTGACTGTCCCAAATTAAAGTGTTTTGGAACTCAAGGAGGACCTACTTGGCCTTCCCTTGGTGTCCTCCAGGCCCAGAATTGCATGAAAACACCACCTCCTGCAATCATTAATAAATGAACTCATGCTGCACTGTTTAATTCCTGTCATTTTTAACATTATCTCCTGATTTTTGGATGTTTGGGGCTGACATAATTCCAAGTACCTGGCTTGCAAACAGCTGGATCTTGCAAACAGCTGGACTTTGCAAATCCTATGGGCCAATACACATTCCATACTGTAATATGACCATAGGTGAAAGGTGCATCCTGCTAATAACGCTGAGCAGTTTTCTTCCCTAATTATAAAACCTCTTTGAGAGTTTCTTCCCAGATTCTCTCGGACTGATTTCACCTTTCTGTACTTGTGAAAAGCTGGAAGCTGGGGTTGATGGTTCCAGCTGGATGTGGGCAGAGTGAGTGACAGAGGATGACAAGGCTGCTGAGCTGATTGCTGGTTACAGCTGATTATTAGTTATAAAAGAGGGTAAAATAACTTGACTCCTCTGCACAGACACCTCTTTCCTCAGATTTCTGCAGGAGAAAATGACCCCTTAGCACAAGGCATGGAGAGCTCTTGTGTTTCAGTTTGGCCTTTCTGCATGCCATGAAAATTCCCCTAATAACCAGACTTCCCTGGACACAACACACTCTCCCTCTGGCACCAAATGTGCTTTGGTGTATGTTCAGTTAAGTATTTACTGCCAAAATCAGAGTATTTACATGGACCTTTGTGATAAACTCTAATTGTTGGAGACATGGGATTCCTCAAAAATCTGAGCTGGGGTTTTTAAAGGACGCCTCTCACCCAGCTGAGAAAACAGCTGGAAAATGTGAAGCCAAAGTGAACTGAATCAGGTCAAGAGGCTCCCTGGATTATTAATCTGAGTGGTGGCATCCCTTGGGTTTCAAAGCAGTCCCATGGCTGAGGTAGAACCTGTTATGGTCAGGGATTCCAGAGCTGGAAAACCTGATGGAAATCCCAGAACAAGAAGGATAAGGAATTTATAAGCCCACAAAACCAAACAGAAAAATCCTCTTTTTCCTTGTTCTTCTATACATCACTTTTGAATCCTTTTTTTAAGCCTCCCTCTGCCTCAGCTTTCTTGTTTACAGCTATAAAAACTGCACTGCAGGAATTTGGGAAATGCTTAGCCCTGTTCATTGGACAATGAATAACCAGGATGCATCAGCTCTTCAGTCTGTAATTCCTGCTGGGCCAGCTGGGTGTTCCAAGCTCACCTGGAATCAGGAAAACAATGTCCATTAATACATAAATGTGGCATTTTTTAAAAAAATAGGGCAAGAAGGTAGCTCCTACTCACCCTTCCCAGCTTCCTCAGGCAGATATTGGGAATGATGATGTGTCTGACTGCTGGAATCATGGAAACATAGAACAGTTTGGGCTGGAAGGGACCTTAAATATCATCCAGCTCCAAGCCCCTGCCATGGGCAGCGACACCTTCCACAAGCCCAGGTTGCTCCAAGCTCCATCCAGGCTGGAACAACTCCAATAAAATTGGCTTCACTCCAGGGGAGGAACGATCCTTTGCTAATTCTGCCTGTCATTTAAACAGTGTTCTTGCAAACAATTGAAGAGATAACAGGGACTTGCAGCTGAACGGTGGGAGCATAGAAATCACAGGGACTAAACTGTGGAGAACAGCCAGGAATACAGAGCAAGTGAGGGCAGTCAGGGCTGGGTGTGAGGAGGAGCCTCCAGGAAAAACGTGTTTTAAAGCACAAGCAGAATCCTAGAGAGGTTGAACAGCTTTTGTCCCCAGACAGTCTGAAATCAGAGAATCAAGGAGTATTTAGGGTCAGAAGGGACCCCTGGAGATCATCCAGTCCAACCCCTCTGCCAAGGCAGGGTCACCTGGAGCTGGTCACACAGGGAAGTGTCCAGGGAGGTTTGGAATGTCTCCAGAGAGGGAGACTCCACACCCTCCCCAGGCAGCTGTTCCAGTGCTCTGACACCCTCATGTTGAGGTGGAACTTGTTGTGTTTTAGTTTATGGCCATTGCTCCTTGTCCTGTCCCTGAGTACCCCTGAAAAAAGTCTGGCACCATCCTCATGGCACTTCTTTGAGATACTTATATGGATTGGTGAGATCCCCTCTCAGTCTTCTCCAGACTAAACAGGCCCAGCTCCCACAGCCTTTCCTCACAAGAAAGAGGCTCCAGACCCCTCATCATTGCTGGATCCTCTCCAGTAGCTCCATGTCTTTCTAAATGAGTCACTGAGGTGAGAGCAGAAGGGTTTTATTAGTTGCTGACAGATGACAGAAGTTGTTTGGGTGTAGCTTGTGGGTCAAGAACTCATTTTACAGATCCTTTTAACTGCAGGATGCTTTTCTTTATATTCCCTGCCCGGGGGAACACCATAAAACCAAATAGTAATTGTATTTTTTATTCCAGGATGCTGTTAGTGCTTCTGTAGATTTTTAAGGCTTTGAAAGACTAATGTGACCATTTCTAGAGAAAACTCTGCTGCCAAACTGATAATTTCTGCTTACCACAGGAAATGTCTGTTCCCAGTGGTGGGACAGGTTCCGTGTCTCTGAGTTGCTTGGCTGCTACAGGAAGGGGCATCCACACCTTCCCTGGGAATGCTCTTCCACAGCCTCACCATTCTCATAGGGAAGAATTTCTTCCCTGTATCCGACCTAAAACTACCCTCTTTGGAAGTGTTCAAGGTCAAATTGAACAACCTGGTCTAGGGGAAGGTGTCCCTGGGGTTGGAATGAGATGACCCTTAAGGTCCCTTCCAACATAAACCATTCTCTGACTCTTTGAGTGTATAAATCTATTAAGTTAGTTTATTTTGCCACAGTTGGACCCAATTTAACCCAGTAAATCTGTAGACTTCCTGACAATACCCAGAAGCTTCAAACATGGACCAAGTGTGCCTTGCTGTCTTGGTTTCAGCTGGAATAGAGTTGATGTTGTTCTTAGTAGCTGGCACAGCCTGGGGTTTGGGTTGAGCCTTTCTGTTAGACAAATAAGACATTATAAGATACCACAGGTACATTTGTCCTACATAAATTAAGGCCTTGAATCTAAGGCTAAAATAAATATCAAAGGGAAAACGGGTCAAAATCTGTGGGGTGCTTCAGGTCCTGGGAAATCCTAAATGGTATGGATGTTACGGGACACGCCGGGTAATATTGCCAGGAAATTCCTCGGTGCTTCCTCACCAGTGGGAGTTAATCACTAATTCCCTCCCCAAACTTCAGGGAGAGCCAAGGGGTTAAACACCCAGAAAAGAAAAATAACAGTGTGAAAGGCAAAGATGAAGCAAGGAATGTGTGGAAACGTGTTCCATTTATGCTGTAAATGAGAAGGTTTCTGGTCATGAAGCAGCATTGCTTGGAGAATGGTCCAGAATCCCTGGCCATGCCTGAAGAAGGGAATTGCTGGTGCATCTCCTGTCTTTGCTTGGACCTTGAGCCAGGATGTGGCCAAAACTGCAGGATTTGAGCTCTGGGGACACTTCTAGGTCCCACATCTAACTTTGCTCTTTGAGCAGCACTTCCTTTCCCACAGGTCCTCTGTTCCCAGCTCATCAGCTCACTCTTGCCTTCCCACCTTTTTCATCCCTTTGTTCTGTTTTTTTCCTTTTTTTGTCATTTTGAGAGGTGAAATTCTCTCTCCACATTCCCCTCTGCTCCTCCAGAGGTTGCCAGACTCCTTCCCAAGAGCCAGCCCTGCCTTCCAGCAGACCTTTGTCTTTCTTTCTCCCACAGATAATTTGCTGCAGGAGTTTTTATCTCCTCAGCAAAATATCCTTCTTTGTTTTTTAATCTCCTCCAAGTTTTAACGATTCTCCACAGACAATGTGCCATCTGTATATCTTACCTATGTGGCTTCTCCTCATTTAAATGAGGATAAATGCCACTAATGAGTTTTGAAAGGAAGCAACTCTGCATGAATGTGGAATGAGCAGGGGAAGGAGTGGCTGGGAATGTCAATGATGAGGGAGTTGAGGCATCCCAGTTGCTACAGGAGCAGGAAAGCTCTGGACTAGAATGGGGTGTGGGATTGTTCTATTGTTGTCCCTGCTGTTCTGGGGTCTGGGCAGCCCTGAACAGGGGCCCCAATATACCCACAGCCTGGAAACACGTGGAAAATACTGTTTTCCAGCATCCTGAAATATCACTTTAACATGCTGAAGGTGGATTTGCTTTCATGGATTTGAAGCTGATGGATTGCAATTAGTATGTGCCCCACCTCCAGCAGCCAAAGCAGCTTGGACCAACTCCATTAAACCACTTCTCCCAAGTGCTGGAGCAGATTCTGGAGGGTTTTTATATCCTTTCCCACCATTTCAGCTGCACAGAGGTAACCAGGGAGGTTAAAATAAACCTCCTGACTTCATTCTCCATTTATTCCATTTTAAACACGTGCAAATTTAAGTCCTGAACCTTTTCTCTTTCTGTACAAGATGCAGAATGGTAAGGAAATAGTGAGAAAAAAAAAAGCCTATTAATATTTCATGGGCTGGATGGAGGAATTTAACCTTCCTAACTAAGTCTCAGAGCAAGGTCAGCTCCTGTGCACACTCACGGCTCATCGAGTTAACAGAAGTAATGACACTTTGCACTGGAAAGAAAATCATAGAATAATAAAATCTTAGAATTAGAGAATCATAGAATTAGAGAATCATAGAATTAGAGAATGTCTTGGGTTGGAAAGGACCTTAAAGATCATCTAATTCCAACCCTTCGCCATGGGCATGTCATGTTTGGGACTGTGAACAGTCACCTCAGGTCCCTCAAGGTCAAATAATCTCCCCCTCCAGCAAAGGACACATTTAGTTTCTAGGACTTACCCCCTGCTCAGAGATTGGTCCCTCACCTCATCCAAGGGCAGAATCATCAGATCTTTAAGGCTGGAAAAGACCTTTAATGTCATCAAGTCCATCTGCCAACCCATCACCACCATGTTCACCACTAAACCAAAGTCCCCAAGTGCCACATCCACAGGGGTTCTGAACAATTCCAGGGGTTGTGACTCCACCACTTCCTTGGGCAGCCTCTGCCAGTTCTTGATAACCCTTTCCAAGATGAAATTTTCTCTGCTATCCAACCCAAACCTCCCCTGGCACAACTTAAGGCCATTTTGTCTCATCCTGTCACATCTTACATGGGAGAAGACACTTCCCCCCACCTGGATACAACCTCTTGTCAGGGAGTTGTGGAGAGCAATAAGGTGTCCCCTCTGCCAGGATTTGTGCAGATATCCCATGGCCTTTAGTCACTTGAACCTCTAGCTGCAAAATAATTAATAAATAATTAATGAAATTTCGGATCCTACAGTTCTGGAGCACCATTCTTAGCCCAGAACAAAGACTCAGGTTACAATGACCTCTCCTGAGCAGGAAAGTCCAGTTTCTCCTCAGCCCAACTGGAAACCACAGAGGTGCTCTTTGGAATGGCTTTCTTCTCTCCCAGGAGCCCATGACAGGATGGAAATATTGTTTAAGCCAAAAGAGCAAAATTAGAGTCTTAATGAGTATTTAAGTAGAAACACCTGCAATGAGTGTCATTACTGCCATTAACCAAGTGCCATCGTGGCTCCTACCCTGGAAAACATCATAAATATGAATACCAGGCAAATGTTCTGCTTCCTGCAGCTCTGAGATGAAGATTTGGCCTCCTGTGAATGAAGCCATTAGCTGGAAGTGCTTTTCCTCTTCTCTGCACAACCCAAAAAGTGCCAACAGGTCCTGCAGCCTTTGATCCCGGGATTCGCTGGGAGGAGATTCCAGATGTTTCATTAACGCCGGTCGGGACTTCTGGCTGGTCTCACATTCAGACTCCGTTGTTTTGTCCTCTGCAGGGAAATGAGGTTTCCATTTCTGCACCAAAATATCCTCCACTCACTTCAGAGAGGAGCCAGATCTTTCCAGACCAGATTCCTGATTGACAGATCCGGATCATGACCCGTTTGAAGATCTTGTTGTTCCTGTATGGGATATAAATAAAGCTTTAAAACGAGTCGTATCCCGGGTTTTAGAAAGATCCTCCCTGGGACTGTGTTTGGAGGGGTAATGACATTAAGATATCCTGGGTGGTTCCTGAGGCTCGTTGTGCAGTAAAACAAATTAAGCTGATAATAAAATAAAAGAAAGAAATGGATTTTTTTATCTTTCCAAGAGGTATAAATACATGTCTGCACAATGTGCACCGACACAGCCCTTATATTTATTTATGCACATATAAATATCTCTGTGCCTACCCCTGTCATTTCTGTACACACCCCTTAATGCATTAAAAATTCAAACCCACACACGTAACGTGATTAAAAACCAGGTTGGAATTTATGGCCTTGCTAAAAACTGTTGGGATTTTTGCCAATCCTTTTAATCCAGTCAGGAATTCTCTTCCAAGCAGTTGAATATCAACTTCCTCTCCTCTTGGGACTTTGTGTATGGATGCTTTTGGTGCCCAGGTCAGACAAATCCCTTGCCTTGGGAGGGAGATGTGCTTGCAGCAAGAAATGCCAAAAAACACAGAAAAAATATTGCAGCAGCCTCGAGAATTTGCCCTGCCCTGGATGTTTGTGCTCTCCTGAAAAAATCTGGCACAAATCTCTCTCATCATGAGGGAACTGCAGCCCAAAATACCAATTCTTGTGTTTTTTCCTCTTTATTTGACATTTCATCTTAACCAGAAGCCAGCAAAGGGAATTTTGTTCACCCATAATTACTGAGAATTTCTTTTTCTCACTGGAGAACATCTTTCTGTGTGGTTTTTTTCCACAGTTTGTTATAATTCAGCACCTCTCCTTTCCTGCTAAGGACGAGGGGGTGTTTAAACTCTACCTACCTGATTTTATAAACCCAAAGTCCTTAAAGCCTGAACATAACCTGCTGTCACACCCAGCCTGAAAAACCCTCTTAAATCCTGGGTCAGGCTGGAAACTCTCAGTGTAGAACAAATAAATAAAAGCAATAACAACAGAATAGCCTTTGAGTGATTTTTACCTGTCATGCAGCTTTGGAGGTCTTGTATTTTCAAGTTGCTTTCACAGATAGGAGATCTTACAATGGGTGTGAAACAAATGTTCATCTCCAATTCTGGAGGTGGAAATTTAAGGGGAAAAAAAAATCATAAATAATGCAAGGCATGATAAAATCATGAAATGCAATAAAAACCCCATGAGAGATGACAATGTTCTTCTGGCATTAGTATAAAATTGGAGATTGAATGAGCTTTTTCTAACTCCAAGAAAGGGAATTTGTTATAAAAAAGACAAACTGCCCTGTTCTTAAGTGTACCTGGTTACAAGGGCCAGGCTGGATTGGGATTGGAGCAACCTGGTCTAGTGGAAGTTGTCCCTGCCCACGGCAGGGGGTGAAATGGGATGATCTTTAAGGTCCCAAACTGATTCTCTCCCTTTTTCCCCTTTCCTGCAAGGCTTTTAATGGAAATTTAAATAACCATCCTCCTCTATGGGCAGCTCTTTGATTGGAAGGGTCCTCCACAAAATCCTGACCTGGGTCTAAGGGTCATCAGGCATCAAAACCAAATGAGGACTAAGAGATTAAAGCTGAAAGCAAGCAGGCTGCTAATTGCCTGATTTTAGGAAGATAATTAAATCCGCTGCAGCTCTCACTGTCTGGTGAATTAGGGCAAGGAAATGGATTTTATAAGTTGCACTGGACATGAGAAATGACCACGACTAGACCTACAGGTCTGAAATCCACGTCTGAGGCACTTGTTGAATGTGGTGCTCCTGTTACCCAACACACTGGAAGCACCTTTGCATGATTTGATCCCTAAAGAATCCTCTGAATTCAGAACATCCTGAGTTGGAAGGGACCCACAAGGATCATCGAGTACAACTCATGACCCTGTGTGAGACAATCCCAAAAATTGATCCCTATTCCTGAGAGAATGATCCAAATTCTTCCTGAACCCTCACAGGTTTGGGGCTGGGAACACTTCCCTGAGGATACTTTACCATGAGTGAAAGCATCACAGCTCCTGGAATCTGCAGTTCTAGAGAAATTAATTAAAATAATATCACTTTGGGAAATTCTTCCTTCACTGTATTTGGCATTTGAGCTGCCTGGTGTGAGACCACACTTTCAGTCTTTACAAAACATTTGCAAGTGGCAACGTGAATAAAAAGAGGCTTAACGGTCAAATATTGGGTTTTGTTTCCCCAGCTGGATTTCCACAGTGTTTTATGATGTTGGTTTTGCAGCCAGCACTGCTTTGAACTCTCTTTCAAGCCTCTTATGCTGCAAATTGTAGAAAAAGGTGCCCATCTTGTGCCATTTTAACCCTGTCTCAATTCCTTTTACTCTTATTTTAAAGCACTTCACAGCAGGGCCTCCATGAAATTTTTGCATTTAAAAAATAGAACCTTTCCCCCCCCCTTCTGATTTATTTATTAAGGAGTTAGAAAGGTACAAATTTGGGGGTGTGGATGTTCTCTCCCATCAGTCAGGGCAGTGTGATGTTGTGAGAGGTGATCCAGCATCCAGAAAGAAGATGATTCCCTTTGGATAGCAAAACATTCCACAATTTTTATTTATTTATTTATTTTTTGACTCCGAGGCTTTTATTGGACTCTGGAAGGGGATCCAGGGCAGGGGAGTTTGAGGAGGAATTATATACTGAGAGGGATGAAAATATCTGAAAATAAACCCCAGCAATCAACCTTGGGGACTTCTGTCTCTCAGCATTCCAGAGCTTGACAGGGAGGTGAGGGAACTGCCCAGCAAACAATCCTTCACTGGGTGTCAGGTTCCATCAGGTTTTATTTTCCTGCTCCCTGCAAATCCAGCAGGACACTAAGCCCTGATGGAATTTTGTCCCACTGCTTGGCTTCTTGCCATTTAAAGGAAGAGCACAGAGTGTCACTTGGTTCTTGTGCCAAAATTGTGCCCTGCACACCTTCAGCGGTGCAGCCTTCAAATGGAACCAACTGAGGGGTTATTTCCTTTAGCTTGGTGTCTCTTCCTCTGCTTGGATTTGTTGACTGACAAGGAGCTCAGAGCAGCCTGCTGGGAAAAAGCTGCTGGCCAGGAAAGCCAAAAATTCCTCTGCAGCAACAAAAGGATGAAGAAGGACCCAGGGATTTGTTGGAAGCAAAGCAAATGACCCACATGGTTTCTGCCTCTGCCATGGGCTGCCAGCCTGGCTGTGGCACAGGTACCAATGGTGGGACTCATCTGACTGAATATTCACAAATGTAAGAGATAATAGACAAGAAATAAATCTATTTGTGGTTTTTTTGTGTGTGTGTGAAGTGCCAGCCCAACATAGTTGAGAGAAATCAGGGTCTGTTTCTCTCTCCTGATTGCAAACCAGGAGAACCAGCCCAACTGGAGACCTCTCCCATGAAGATCTCTAATATTAGAAAAAGAGACCTCATCATTTCGGTGTTTGCAGTGGAAATATCCTCATGTGACACTGCTCAGAGCAGCCAACGGCCTTTAGGGACACAATTTGTCACATCAAATGCAGGGGCCTATTTTAGGATGAGCAGAAACACCACTTAAGCTCCACTCCCATATCACAGAATCATGGAATAGTTTGAGCTGGAAGGTTGGGATGTTGGGAAGGTCATTTAGTCCAGTTCCTTTACAATGAGCAGGGACATCTTCAACTGGTTCAGGTGGTTTTGAGCCCTGTCCATCCTGACCTTGAATTTTTCCAGGGATGGG
>JAWWTY010000077.1:149573322-149587863 GCA_035222235.1 Margarornis squamiger | reverse complement strand
TGAGCAGGGACATCTTCAACTGGTTCAGGTGGTTTTGAGCCCTGTCCATCCTGACCTTGAATTTTTCCAGGGATGGGTCATCTACAACAGCTCTGGGCAGCCTGTGCTGGTGTTTCACCACCTTCACTGTAAACATCCTTCCCCTTTTATCTACTCTAAATCTTCCTGGGTTTATTTTAAAACCATTACCCTCATCCTGTTGCAATAGATCCCGCTAAAATTTCCTTCTCATGTTCCTTACAAGTTCCCTTTAAGTATTAAAAAGCCACAATAAGGTTTTTCTGGAGCCCGTTCCCAGCCTTAACTCAGCCTGTCCTCATAGCAGGGATGCTCCAGCCCCTGGAACACTTTTGTGGCCTCCCCTGGTGGTCACCAACCTGCTCTTCTCCTACAGTGGCAGGGACTTTACTCCTCCAGATTCCCAAGGTTTTCCAGGAGCAGACATGGAACTGAGTGAGAAGGAGTATTTGTCCCTGAGCGAGAAAGCTTTGGAGGGGCACAGCAGACTGAAAAACAACACCAAAACTGGAGAAAATCTGGACTTCTAAATCAGATTAAAATCCTTAAAATCACGTAGACCTTCCAGGCCATTCCCTATTTCACCAGTGCCTATAACTGAGTAGGTGATTCCACAGACTTATTCCTTCACAACATAAGAAATATTTCAAATGGAAACTACCCTGGCATCAGACACGACATCCTGTGCAGTGGGAATTTTTGGGAAGCCCTGCAGCCCTACAGCTCTGTGGGGTCACTGCCCTGAGCTTCTTATCAGCCAAGTTGTCAGTGTGGGGAGGAGCATTTCAAGAGCTGACAAGCTCAGATGGGGAGGGAATTGCCCAAAATCTACACCTGGATTAACAACCTTTTCTCTGTATTTATTCTGGGGACGTGTTTGAGCAGCCAATACCATGGAATGTAGAACCATGGAATATCTTGAGCTGGGAGGATCATCAAGTCCAGCCCCTGACCTTGTTCAGGACAGCCTTGAGAATCCCACCATGTCCCTGAGAGTCTTGTCCAAATGCTCCTTGAGCTCTCTCAGGCTCAGGGCTGCAACCACTGCCCTAGGAGACTGTTCAGTGCCCAGCCACCCTCTGGGGGAAGAACCTTTTCCTAATATCTGACCTCAACCTCTCCTGGCACAGTTTTGTGTCATTCCCTGGGGTCCTGTCACAGTTCACAGAGGGCAGAGATCGGTGCCTGCCCCTGTGAGGAAATTGCAGACCATGATGATTTTCCTTTCAGTCTCTTCTCCAGGCTGAGCAAACCAAGTGACCCCTCATGTAGTTTCCCCTCAAGGCCCTTCACCATCTTTGAAACCTCCTTTGGACACTCTCTAACAGCTTTAATCTTTATATTTATATGCCCCTGCTGTTTCTGTGGAGGTGGGAGCTCTCCCATTTTTCTCTGTGCTCTCCTGGAGAATCAGAAGTGGAATTTCAGACCC
The DNA here is from genome assembly GCA_035222235.1 of Margarornis squamiger. Taxonomy (NCBI): domain Eukaryota; kingdom Metazoa; phylum Chordata; class Aves; order Passeriformes; family Furnariidae; genus Margarornis; species Margarornis squamiger. The sequence continues at coordinate 149,586,413 of JAWWTY010000077.1, read as the reverse complement.
CCCTAATGGCAGAGTGTCCCCTTCATGCCCTGGCAGTAGGGAGCTGGTGGTCCCTCCCTGATCATGGCATGGGCTCCCCAGTTGTCTCCTGAATTACCACAGCCTTCCCTCTGCCTCTGTCTGCCATGGATAGTTCAACACCAGCTCGTGGCCCACCCACCATCGTAACGTGTAAGGTAAATGTCCCCTCATGGCCCAAAGGGATTGTTATCCTTTAGGAGAGACAGCCTTCCTCCCTTGTCCAACAAACCCAAACAATATTGCTGCATTTCATCCATAAATCCCCACTCCATCACTGCAAGGACTCCCTTTCCAGCCAGGCCAGTACAGAGTTCATCCCTCGCCCTCCTGGGAGAGATAGAAGCACTCATTTCCAAGGAGAGGATTATGAGTGAACCTCAGCCATGCATGACTGGAGAACCAAGGCACACCAGCAATTGATTTTCCCTCCTTCCCTCCTGCGTGATACCCATCTCCCAGGCTGGGCATTTTGATTTATAACATTATTATTGCAAACAAATAAGTCCCTCCAATTACAATTCCAATAACCTATTGATTTTTAACTCGCCTCTTGTTCCACGCACTGTTCACGCAGTGCTACACAGCTTGTACTTTGTTCTGATCTGTGTGTGTGCTCAGACTGATTCCTTCCTCTGGGATGAATCATCCTGCCTGACAAAGGCAGCAGGAAACTGTGAAGCTTGGAGGGGACATGGAAGTGACAGATCAAGAAAGGCAGGTGAGGGGAGAAAAGACAGCTGTGGGTTGTGGAGGAGCTGCTGTCACCCTGCAATGGATGTGTTGTCAAGGATTGTGGTGGGATGGCCACATTCCAAGGATGTTGCCACACTCCATGCCAGCAGGATGAGGACAGTGGTTGTCCCCCTCTTCTGGGCATCGCTGAGGCCACATCTCAAATCCTGGGGTCGGTTTTGGGCCATTCATGACAATAAAGACATTGAGTGGCTGGAGAGTGTGCAGGGAAGGGAACAGAGATAGGGAAGGGTCTTGGGCAGCTGAGGGAGCTGGGGGGGCTCAGCCTGGAGAAAAGGAGGCTCAGGGGGGACCTTCTCACTCTCTACAACTCCCTGACATGAGGGTGGAGCCAGGTGGGGGTCAGTCTCTTGTCCCAGGGAACAAGGGACAGCATGAGAAGAAATGGGCTGAAGTTGCACCAGGGAAAGGTCAGTTTGGGTATCAGGAACAATTTTTTCAATTGAAGGGTTGTCAAGCCCTGGCACAGGTGCCCAGGGAGGTGGCAGAGTCACCAGCCCTGGAGCAATTTAAAAGTCATGTGGATGTGGCACTTGAGGGCATAGTTTAGTGGTGAACAGGGTGGTGGTGCTGCATTGATGGTTGAACTTGGTGATCTTATAGGTGATCTTTTCTAACTTTAATCATTCCACAATTCTAGGATCGTTTTTGAAGGTCTGTTGCTTCCTTTGAGGGACACTCCTCCATTTCTGTTTGTCCAGATTTCTTTCTTTTAGGACAACAGGATTGCACCCAGTGTCAGTTCAAGGAGCTGAACCTTTGGCTATACCTCGACAACTGACACTAATTACCCATAATCGATAGAAATCTTCATTTTCTACAGACTTGATTTAGAAAGGGTTGAGTTCCACCTTCACAAGCAGACCTGTTTTACCCTACAAAGCAACAACAACAACGAAATCCAACTAGGGAGCCCACAAATCTCCATCAACAGCTCTTTTCCTGTATTACACTTTCCCTCTACTACTGGACATATGTCAGGAGAGGGATTTAATAAAATATGACACTTAATCCTGGTACCTTTCTGGCACCAGGGAGTACACTTTAAAAAAAAACCCCATGTACTTTACAACAACACAGGAGCAAGATTTTTGGCAATACTCTCTGAAAATATGTCAGCCAGGCACGAAATACTCATTTAAAGGCCTGAATGAAGATGCATGTGCACAAGGCAATATGCCCAAACCAAACAACATCAAGAATATTTGATCTCCCAAATTCTGGTGCCATTAAGTCCTCTTGCAAACCCTGAGCTCAGGTTTCAATTCTTTACCTTGAGGGAGAGGCCTGTTTTACATCATGCCAGGCAATAAATCTAAATATTGATGGAAAAAGCATAGGAGCCACCTACTGAATTGTGGAAGGAGATTTTGTTAAAGCTTCTACATATCCTGTCCAGAAACAAAAGCCATGTTTGATTATCCCCAATTATGGCTGCTGTGATTCAGGGCTTGAATCAAAGTCAAGCAGAGTAATTTCCCTCACTCTGCTGTTCCTTGTAGGAGGCCACATGTGAACCCTTTCCATTTCTCAGACACCGCTGCAAACCTGAATTAATGTGCCCTATTCATGGCATGCAAACCTTCTGTTTAGGGGATGATAAGGTTGCCAAGAACACTCAAAAGGGAAATGGCAGCCTTTGAGCTGCCTGAACAACATTGATAGACAACCCTGGGGTGAATTCGCTTTTATAAGAGGTTCAGACAAAGTCCTGGCTGCAGGAAGTTCTTAGCAGACACTGGGGGAAGGCCCACTCACAATTCCCATGGAAGAAATGCCAAAAATAAAGCCTTTTCACTGCTTGGAAAAGTCTTGCCCTTTGAATACTTGCTCTGGATGACATTTCTGTAGTAAAAGATGGAAGCTGGAGAGTTCAGGCCTTGATATCCAAGGAATGTACACAGTCCCTTACGGAGCTGGGAGCTCTGGGAAGAGGTTGAGGGTCTCGTGAAGGCTCTGGTTGTGTTGCTTAAGTTTGAAAATGCAGGAGGGAACAGTAGGCTGGGGCAGCACGTGGAGTTCTCCCTTCTGACAGCAGCTCTGAAAAACTCCACTTTTCACTGAGAAATGATTTCTCCTCCCTAAGAAAACTGGGATTTCTTATGGATCAGAAATGCTGAATTTTGGGTTGGTTTTTGAACGTTTCCCTTCAATGGTGAGGGACATTTTGACATCTCTTTGTTGCTGTTTGAATTTGTGAAGGAGCTCTTCTTTGTCCTTTCAGAGCACCTTAAGGACACCAGTGAATCCATCCCTGGGGATATCGCTGGCACCTTACAACAAATACTCCTCAAGTTGCTCTGTCTTGCATTTCCTTGTCTTGTTTTTGTCCTCTACATTCCTTTGTTACCCTTCACTCTTTCTGGGGTTAGTTCTGCCTTTGCACAGCAACCAGTTTGGGTGCTCAGATCCATGTCATGAACTTTTTGCTGCCCAAGTATAAATCTTTAAGGCTTTTATCAGCAGCAAAATCATATGAGAAACTTATAATTTGGTGAACTGGAACCAGAGACATAAAGTGTCATCAGCTTGTACCAGATGAGCAAAAATTTGGGGTGAGCATGGAATAGACATGGAAGGATAGACCACTAAGGCTGAGTGGAAGAGAAGACAGTAATTTTTCCATGATTTCTTCACTTCCACAACCTTATCTGACATTTTTGGAAAGCTTTTCTTGCCTAGAGCTCTCGAGGATCCAGGGGTATCGACTTAGAACCCTTGGAATTTGGATATGAGGTTTCTTGTCCCACTGCAGAGAGTTCACTCTGGAGAACCTGCCTTGGCTTTTGGCCCAGCTGAGTCAGGAAAAGTGATTCCCAGATCCTTTCCTTTACATCCCAGGCTCCATCCCACTGTCTAGGGTGGCTCAGCAGCTGCTCACACACAGCTGGGAAGAGGACACATCAGAAGGATGGTAGGCAGGACCACTCCAGCTGTACCAAGGCAGAGAAAGCAGAGCCCTGAAGTCTTTAAATCCCATAAAATCATTAGGTTTGGAAAAGACTTTTAAGATAATCAGGCCCAACTCTAAATCCCACTATTAGACACTATGGAATTCCTCAGGAATCCTTCTCTAAAGACACCCAAATTCTTGCCAGGGCCATGTGCAAGGTGGAAGGGGTTAAGTCCACACTGCAGCCCAGGGGCGGCTTTGAGGCAGCTGTGGACTCGAATCTGCCAAAGGTTTGGGAATGGGAAGGACAAGGAAAAGAGCCACTGGAATATTGGGCACCTGAATTTAGAGGTGAATTGAGCCTGTGCTTTCTTCAGTTTTATCCGTGTTAATGGCACATGAATCAAAAGCAACTGATGTACAAGAACAATCACTGTGAAATCTTAGACTCAGCCTTGCAAAACCTTCCTGGTCTCATGTCCCATTCTCTCATTGATGAGTCTGAGAACAAGGAAAAGTCTGAGCTTGTGCCAGTCCCTTACAAAGTCAATTCCCCTTTTCAGACACCTTCTGAATTTGAAGATTTCCACCAATAATTGATTTTCTCCTTAGAAAACAAATAAATTATGAAACTCCTATTCCGTCTTTCTCTCCCTTGACTGCTTCTGCTTTTCACCCATTTGTTTGGATAAACTTTAACATTAAAATGGTTTATACCAGGAGGTTTATATCAGGAGCTGGGAAGTTGTTCTTAATAGAGCTTTAAATATTTTTTAATCGGTGCTTTGTGTTTCTCCAGGAAATGCACAGAGGACCTGGAAAAATGGGACAGGATCAGCTTTACTGCCATCATCCCTCTCGTGGGATTGGAGGCACAAAAGCACTCCCAACCTCAGAGCAGAGTAAAGGAGCAGGAGGAATTGGGGGGTGGATAATCTGAGTTAGATTTTGGAGGCTGAAGTTATGTTGCTTTGGCCATGCCCTGGACACGAATAAATGCAGCATGAAATTCAAATAATTGAGTTAGTGTGGGGTCAGTCCCAGGCTAAGGGAGAAAAAGGAAAAGGAGGCTCAGGGGGGACCTTCTTACTCTCTACAACTCCCTGACAGGAGGAAAGAGCCAAGTGGGGATTGGGCTCTGCTCCCAGGGAACACCAAGGGAGGTTCAGGTTGGACATCAGGAGGAATTTCTTCATGGAAAGGGTTGCCAAGCACTGGAAGGGGCTTCCCAGTGAGGTGGTGGAGTCTCCATCCCTGGAGGTGTTCAGGGAATGAATGGATGTGGCACTTAGTGCTCTGCACTGGGTAACAAGGTGGGGATGGGTCACAGGGTGGACTCAATGATCTTGGAGGTCTTTTCCAAATTTACCAAATGATTCTATGATTCTGGAAAAGTCTTCCCTGTGAGGGTGGGCAGGCCCTGGCACAGGTTGGGCAGAGAAGCTGTGGCTGCCCCAATCCTGGAAGTGTCCAAGGCCAGGTTGGACATGGCTCGGAACAACCTGGGCTAGTGGAAGGTGTCCCTGCCCATGACAGAGGTGTGGAACTAGATATCCTGTAGGTCCCTCCCAACCCAAAGAATTCTATGTTTCTGTAATTCTACTGGAATCTCATCTGGTTCTGGGGTCTCTTTTTGTGGCACTGAAACAATGGATTGCAATGCAAGAGGTTGTCTTGAGCCAGATGCAAATGGTGCTGGCATCTTCCTTCCCTGAAAGCTGGCCATGGTTATTGTTGCCCCAAACCAGTGCAAACCAAACCTGGCAACTGCTTGATTTAATCATTTTATTTCCAAACAGTTCAGAGAAATTCTTTTTCCCTGTTGACCACGACACAGTCAATCACAAGTTAGAGATTCAACCCACACTCCTGCCAGGAATGTTGTCTCCCAGCCATTCCAGACCACTGTTGATGAACACAACATGGAATGGCTCTTTTCCCACCCATTTCTCAGACCTTCGTGTGCCCCAACCATTCATTGACACCTCAGTCTCACACCCAGCAATTCTGTCTGCTCTTAAAGGTCGTGGGAAATGCAGTGGTTGACTCTGATGGGCAATATTAGCAAATCCCCTTTTCAGTTTGGATGGCAGGGAGAAAAAGGACCTAATATTTGGTGGAGGGAGAGTGAGACACCAGTGGAGTAATTTCCATGGCTTTCCCTTTCTCCTGTTTCCTGAGTGCAAAGGATACTGTAGGAAAAGCCCTTGCTGAAAACCCCTCCAGCACACCCAGGTTAGAGGGATATTTGGACAGAACCAAATATTCCTACTACATACCAAACTTTTTCTGGATCAAATCACATCCCAGAAAACTTATTTCCTACAAATTCCCACCTTTTCTATTGGCAGGTGCTACAAAGTACAGAGGTACTCATAATGAGGAAGGATTTGTTGGAAAACTAGTTACCAAATCCCAATTTGGACACCCAAGAGTGTGTGAGACACAGGTTAAGGTGAGATGAGTCAGGATGCTGCTCCCTTTGTTTGGTGCCTGGAGGACAGGAGATGTCTCCAGGGCTTCTCTCTGAGTCATGCACAGACTGAGTCATGCCCAGATTGTCATTCCATGGTTTTGACAACCAGCACATCCACAGCAGCACTTTGGTATCAGTGGCCTTTTTGATGGTTTTAAATCCGAGCTAAAGGTAAAACACATAGAAGGCCCAAAATAGACACCAGAGTTCCAAAGGTTTATTAAACTTCAAGTTTTCTGGAAAAAAAACCTCGGTGCTTGTACTTTATATAACGAAATTTTATGCCAGAGGGTGCAGCCTTTCACCCCAAATGAGCTGATAAACCAGGATACCCTGCAGGATTGCTGGAGGGGTTGCAGCTCCTTTGGTTTTTTTGTCAGAATCTGACATAGGGGAACTTCTTTTTTATCGCTCCTCCCCGTATTGTTCTGGCTAAAACTTTCTGTCTCAGAGATTTTGAAGTTCAATGTCTTTTCTGTGACCAGTTTCCTGATTTCCCTTCCAGTTTTAGATTCTCCTGTCCCTTGATGATGGTGAAAGGCAGTTACCTGGGGATTAAACAGAGTTTGTTCAGGAATTTAACTCAAATATTGGTAAAATTTTAAAATCAGAGAATCATTAAGGTTTGAAAAGACCTCTAAGATCATCAAGTCCAACTGTTCCCCCAGCACTGTCAAGGCCACCACTAAACCATGTCCCTAAGCACCACGTTTACATGTTTTTTGAACATTTCCAGGGATGGTGATTCCACCACTTCTCTGGGCAGCCCCTTTCAATGCTTGTCAACCTTTTCAGTAAAGACATTTCTCGTAATATCTAATGTAAACCTTCCCTGGCACAACTTGATGTTTCCTCCTGTCCTGTCACTTGGTCCCTGGGAGAAGAGTGGCTGTCACCTGGCTACAACCTTCTTTCAGGGAGTTGCAGAGACTGAAAAAATCCCCCCCTGAGCCTCCTTTTCTCCAGGCTGAGCCCCCTCAGCTCCCTCAGCTGCTCCTGGTGCTCCAGATCCTTCCTCAGCTCTGTTGCCCATCTCTGGACAAGCTCCTGTGTGTTTTCCTCCAGAAAGAAGTGAAATGTCATTCTCCACCTTTTGCAACAATTCCCAAACTTCTGGGAAGTTTCTCCAGGCAGTGAAGCTTCTGTTTCATGTGCACACTAAGACAGGAATTATACCCTGGAAGAACATGAATGTCAGAGTAATGCTTAGAGATCTTTGATGCCCTGAACTGACCCTGAGGTGTTTTGGAGAGCTTTGCCCCATGGTTGATCAGGGGAGATGAAAAATGGCAATAGATCCATGACATTTATGAGAAGAAGTGGCTGCCACTTCTGCCCCTGCCCCATGGTTGATCAGGGGAGGTGAAAAATGGCAAATGATCTATGATATTTATGAGAAGAAGTGGCTGCCACTTCTGCCCCTGCCCCATGGTTGATCAGGGGAGGTGAAAAATGGCAGTAGATCCGTGATATTTGTCAGAAGAAGTGGCTGCCACTTCTGCCTCTGCCCCTGAACCGAGCTGTGACTTCCACACAACCATTTCAGCTCTCCTGGGCTTTGACTTTGCTGTTCACTTGCCACGCTCTGTTAATTGCTTTGAAAGCTGTGATGAAGGGAAGTACCTGTCTGCAGGCTGTCACTGTTGATTTGTGTCATCTGGTAAATCCATTTGCTTTCAACTCTGTGCAGCAGCTTCGACCTGCCCACCCCGTCACCCCCATTCAATAGCTCGGCAGCTGCCAGAGTGGCTTCAAACAAATCGGGTTGATATGGTAACAATTTCATCGACTCTCAGGGATAATAAACAGGGAATTGAGTTTTTGGGGCTCTCTCTCCTGTCCTCATGTTGCCTCTGTGCTTCAGTCACTGTGGAATTCCTCACTTGGAAGAGTTTCAGCTGGAAATAGAGGTCAAAGGCTAAGGAGGGTATTTGCTCCCACTGCCCGTGGCCATCACACAGGGGATGTTGTTCTGTCACATCTCGTACCAGCCAGGGCATTTTCTGTAGGGAATATTTCTTGGGAGAAGACAGGCCTGTGTCTTGTTACACGACCCCTCTTATCAATCAGCCAGATTGGATGGAGTTCTGAACAACCTGGGCTAGTGGAAGGTGTCCCTGCACATGGCAGGGGGTTGGAATGAGATGATCTCAAAGGTCCCTTCCAACCCAAGCCATTCTGTCATTCCATGACCAAAAAGAATAGGCATGTCAGGATGATCCTCTGCAACCAGAAAACCCAGCACAGGGGATTTCCTGCACTGGGAATCAAAGGAGTTAAGTGATATGGAAGAGTCTTAATGAGCAGGACTCAGGCAGAGCCCTGCAGGGGAGTGATGGGCAAGGAATGACTTTGTTGCACAACATTTCATCTCCTGTTAAGGGAAAGGAGACACAGATCTGCTGTGTGACCATTTGTACCTCTCTGGCACATCCAATTTGATGGGTATCTCAATGATCAGTTAAGCTGGTGAGCAATTAAAGTCGAATTTGCATCTGCACCCGAAATTAAAATGCTGGATGGATTAATTTTGAAGAGCTGCTGCCTTTCACTGAAGGATCTTTCATTAACTGATCGGATCTATATGCATTTTTAGATAGTATTTCTCCCTACAAAGAGAGAGATGCTGCCACGAAACTCCAGGAAATCTCTGCTTAGCTCAGCACATCGATCCTGGGAGATAAATGTTCCCAGCAGGTCTTCCAGGTAAAGATAAGGCTCTTGTATGACTTCATTCCATGAAACCCAAATTCCCAAAAGACAGTGAGTTTATCATCCACAGAAGTAGCAATGAAGGAATTTGCAGCCCAAACTGCATTAAATACATCACCACGAGGATCTGTGGCAGCCCAAGGAATAGAGTTTTATTTCCAGCAACTTGCATGTCTGTGTTTGTCTTAAAGAGCTGTGAGAATTCCTGGATTTGGGATGGGTGGAGTAACCCCAGGCAGAACGTGTTTGTGCAGGAAACCAGTGTCAATCTGTCAGCAGTGAAAGGGCAGGTGGGAAAAAAGAAGGATTTTTCACTGCAAAAAAAAATAAATATTGGGCAAGACTATTTTTGATGTGCTGCAACACCCAGCGGAGCTGTGCCCAGAGAAAACAGCAAAACTCCATTTGCAGGGCTGAAATCGCCACGTGTTTTGTCAATGGAGCAAGAAGAAGAAAAAGAAAGAAAAAAAATACATATAAACAGAATAAAAGGGGTTTGTTACAAGCTGAGATGGAAAAAACAGCTTTTAAAATGAAAATTCGGTTTGATTCTACCCATTTCTGAAGCTCTGGAGGGTTATTGATGCACAGGAATTAAGGACAGGAGTTAAGGAAAGTGTGTGGTCCTGAAAAGACTCAGCACACTCTCTCTGTCAGAAGTTCTGTATATTAAATGCACAACATATTCAATATACTCTACTTTAAATATGTATTTTTCTGAGGCTGCCAACTTCTCACAACCTCCACTCCAAGGGTATGATTTTTGGCTCTGCAGAATAAGCACCATCAGGCCACGGAGGTACCTGGAGGAAAGATGTTCCCTCCAGAGCATCTGCCAGGGGTTTTCTCCTGCTTCCATAGCCAGGGAAAAACTGGTCCTGGCTGTCTGGGATGTCTGAGGGCTGTCATTGTTTGCTGGGTCTGGGAATGGTGCCTCTGAATATCAAACTCTGGATGGTTTAGACACTGACTTGGCATCAGATATTAGGAAGAAATTCTTGATTCTCATGGTGATGGGGCACTGGAACAGGTTGCCCAGACAAGTTGTGGACATCTCATCCCTGGAGGTGTCCAAGGCCAGGTTGGACGGGGCTTGGAGCAACCTGGGATAGTGGGAGGTGTCCCTGACCATGGCAGGGAGTTGAAACGAGATGATCTTGAAGGTCCCTTCCAACCAAGGCCATTGTCTGATTCTATGATTCTGAGTGCTCATTTGAGACCTTCCAAACTCATAAAATCATGGAATGATTAATTTTAATATTTTATTGGGTGTAAATATGTTCTGGCTGAGGCAACGACAGGTTTCAATAGACTGAAAGGATGATGCAGGTTCTGCAAGAGTTCCAAATAATATTGTTTAATAGAATCACAGAGTGGTTTGGGTTGGAAGAAACCTTAAAGATCAGACAGTTCCAACCCCTGCCATGGGCAGAGACATCTTCCACTAGCCCAGGTTGCTCCAAGCCCCATCCAACCTGGCCTTGGACACTTCCAGGGATGGAGCAGCCACAGCTTCTCTGGGCAACCTGTGCCAGGGCCTGCCCACCCTCCCAGGGAGGAATTTCTTCCCAATCTAAATCTACCTTCTTTCAGTTTTCCTTCCAGGGTTTTCACCATGGACTGATAGCAGGAAAAGGAAAACAAACAAAAAAAAACCCACAAAAAAACCCCCACTAAACAAACCAACAAACCAAGCCTAAAATCCACAATGTGCTTTAATTATGGTATAACAACATAATGACTCCTTGGTAATAGCTTGGAAATTAATTAGTGTAGAGTTAGCAAAATGAAGCACCACTTTTCTTCCATTTTCAGTTCAGAGGAATTCATGAGTCATTAGGGTTTTAAAGGGACAACACTTCCTTCCATGGTGGAATTTTAGTCAGAGCACTGTGATAAGTGCTGGCAATCCGAAATTTGATCCTTCCTACTGGATTTTGGGTTGTTCCTGGAGGGTTTTGCAGCCCAGAAAGCCGATTGTATCCTGGGTTGCATCAAAAGCAGAGTGGGCAGCAGGTTAGGGAGGTGATTCTGCTGTTCTGGTCCTCTGCTGTGAGACCCTTCAGTGCTGCTCTGGGATCCCCCAGCTCATGGACATGGAGCTGTTGGAGGAAGTCCAAGATCAGAGGGATGGAGCAGCTCTGCTCTGAGGAAAGACTGGGAGTTATGGGATTGTTCACCCTGGAAAAGCTGGATGAGGCTTTGAGCAACTTGGTCTATGGAAGGTGTCCCCAGCTGGAACTGGATGGTCTTGAAGGTCCCTTCCAACCCAAGCCATTCTAGGATTCTATGATAATTTTAGGAAAGAGCAGTTCCCATGGACTGTTTGGTTGCCTTGAAATAAATCTGGTGACCTGACTTCTTGCAACAAAAGGAATCTCAGTTTCTGGTGTTGCTTCTTTCAGTGGTGACCTTGGGAGGGAACTAAAGAAATATCAGGCAAGGGTAAAGTAGGTTTTGTATGGAACAGCAAATATTGAACAAAAGTTAAATGCCTAAAAGTAATTAAGAGCTGTAGGAATACGATCCCAAACCCACAATCCACAGGGATCCACAGGGAGCTGCTGACTCAGATTGGCTTTGTTTTTTTTCCTTAAAAGATGAATTGCAGATGAAAAAGATGAGATGTCCAACGTGAACAAAAGGATACAACACCCTGACAAGTTAAATGCACCAAAATTTCAAGACCAGGCTGGATGAGGATTTGAGCAACATGGTCTAGTGGAAGGTGTCCCTGCCTATGGCAGGGGGTGGAACAGGAAGGTGTTTAAGGTCCCTTCCATCCCAAACCATTCCAGGATTCTGTGATCACCCAGCTGAGGGATTAGCATGACCTCGAGGTTGGGTTGATCCTGCAACAGGAAAGGGAGTGGAACAGCCAAGACAGAAGATGGCTTTGGAGGCATTGGAAGAGCCCAGAAGAACTGGGATGATGAAGAACTTTGTGGGATGCACCTGATGGAGGAGAAGAGGAGAGAAAGCAGGAAGGGGGGTGGTATTTGGTGCTGGTATGTCAGGAGCACATCCCACTCACGCCAGGCTCTGCCTTGAGTGCCACAGGACCCAGCTGGGCTTTCCAGTTCTTCAGCAGGGCGAGACTCTGTGTTGGGAACCACAGAATCCTAGAGTCCTATAATGGTTTGGGTTGGGAGGGATCTTCAAGACCATCTCCTTCCAATCCTCTGCCACGGGCAGGGACACCTTCCACTAGACCAGGTTACTTAGAGCCAAATTCAGCCTGATTTTAAACACTTCCAGGGATGGGGATTCCACAACCTCTCTGGAAACCTGTGTCAGTGCCTCATCACCCTTATAATAAAGCACTTCTTCCAAAGATCTGATCTCAACCTACTAAAACCAGATGGACCTTTGATTTGTCCGGTCTGTCTGTCTCTCCTTTGTGTGTTTTGCAGTAAGTTGGAATGATTTCCACAGCAATTCCCATGCTTTGCAGCCTCGTACCTTGGCCTGAATGCCATCCCCACATCTTGTTTGGGAAAAGCCCTTTCCAGTTCCACTGGAGTCCTCCTGGCACAGAAAGGAGGGGAGAAAAGGCCCTTTGTGGCCCTCAGAGTTCTGAAGTGTTTGGCGTCACAAGAATCTTTCTGAGTTCTCTGCTAAAAGCCAAGAGGTGTATTTTTGGAAGGCAGAAGTTCCTCAGAGAGCACCCAGCAGAACAAATTGCAACAATCACTTGACAAAATCTCCTAAATTAAATTTCAGATTAAAAACCTCATGGAAATTAAACTGATAATCCATGCATTAAAAGCAAAGCAAATCAGGCTATTTGAGAAGCGCTTTCTGAAGGGGAAATCACAGCCCCACATCTCCAAGCCGTGAGTTACTGACACTTGGGTGCAGTGGAGCTGCAAGACCTTCAGATCACAGAGGAACGCTCTGTTCTCTGTCTGTAATAATGTTTTCATGCCCACCTCCTTGTTAGACACCAGATCAGTTTTTATGGGGTCAGAACCACCTTGTGGGGGATTTGTGTGTGTGTGTGGAGGGGATGGGATGGGTAAAACCTCACAGAGGTGGGGTGGCCCCATATCCCTCACAGCAGCCCCTGGAGCCACATGGGGAATTCTTGGAATAGCTGGGAGTCCCAAACAGCCCAGGAAAACTGTAACACCCCAGAGCTCCTGGAGCTCTGACCAAACTCAGATGGGCAGCACAGGGAGGACACTGCCCACACTGGGACATCCACAGCTCCTGGATCCCATCACCCAGCTCAGA
>JAWWTY010000077.1:149549268-149573222 GCA_035222235.1 Margarornis squamiger | reverse complement strand
CACACTGGGACATCCACAGCTCCTGGATCCCATCACCCAGCTCAGATGGGCAGCACAGGGAGGACACTGTCCCTCACCATGGCCTGGAACCCCAGAGTGGCCAGTAGGTCAGAGGCCCCACCTGGGTGGGTTTGGCCACAAGGACCAGAGCAGATAAAACCGAAGGCATAGGTGGGTGTGCCACGTGTCACAGCCCTGCCATCTGGACCTGTGAGAGCTGCTCTGCCACAAGGTCCCACAAGGGTCTCTCTTTCTCTCTTCTTGCTGCCTCTGCTTCCCTTTCTTTGCTCCTTTCTTGATGCTTTGGGTGACTTGGAGCTGCAGGGGTTGGATCTTGACCTAGGGGCTGTGGGTTAGTGTGTGCTGGGTTGGTATTGTGGTGGCACATTTTGTCTGGCTCGTGTGGTGTCCTTTTTGAACCTTTGCCAAGTTCCTTTATGTTCTCCCCTAAATTCTAAATAAAAATACCCCTTGGGAAAAAATCTGTGGCTTATTCCCTTAACTATATTTTAAGGTGTTAAAGAACCCTGTATATATATACATATATATAAATATATATATATATAAACTTTCCTTGTTGTTTTAAACCCCTCTCCAGAGTGTCTGTAGGGCACAAGCTGATATTTTATTCAGTTTAAATGTGTTCTGGTTGAGGCAACAACAGGTTTCAATGGGCTGCAGAGATCATGCAGGGGCTGAAATAGTCCCAGATAATATTATTTCAGAGAATCATAGAGTGGTTTGGGTTGGAAGTAACCTTCTAGATGATCTTCTTTCAACCCCACTGCCATGGGCAGGGACATCTTCCACTAGACCAGGCTCAAAGCCCTGCCTAAACTGAGCTTGAGTAGGACAGAAAAAATCAACCTGTTCAGAGCAGATCTGGCAGTTTTAAAATTCATTTGATTTCAGATGGAAACAGAAAAATCTCCAATGTTGGTGTAACTCTGCCAAGTTAGAACTGACCTTAAAACACTCTTTTGCAACAGGATCCTGGTAAGCTGCCCATGATCCCTGGACTGGAAAACTGGGAGATATGCACCCATTGTGTAATTCCTAGAGGTGGCTGTCCAAAATCCATGGGACATGGAAGGGCTGGCACATATTTTGGATGCAAGGGCAGTGAGTGGCTGTGCCAGTGATTTATTATAGTCTGCTTTATCTTACCTTTTTACTTTGCTCAGACCAAAGCCATGGGCATCTTCCCCCCCTCCACATCCATTCCCAGCTGGAGATACATCAGGATATTCTGGATCAACCCAATTCAGGTCAAACTGCAGTTAAATCCAAGTTAATAAACAACGATGGCTCCATGTCCCAAATTTACCAGCACAGTCCCAGCCTGGCAGTGTCTTGTCACCCCCTTGGCTTGGGGCATTGTTTTATCTCAGCTGTTCAGAGAATCACAGAATGGTTTGGGTTTGGAAGAAACTTTCAGGATCATCTACTTTCAACCTCCTGCCATGGGCAGGGACACCTTCCACTAGACCAGGTTGCTCAAACCTGGTCCATCCAGCCTGGCCTTGACCAACCAGGACAAGTTTTTTATCTTAGTTTTACCTTCTCCAAGCCCTTGAAAAGTTTACCACTCCCTCTTGTAAATCTGAGGTGGGAACAAGAAGAATCTGCCTTTATCTGCTGATTTTCAAGCTTGTGCTCCTCAAGATAACTTCTGCTCTCTCAGGAGCTCTGCTTTTCCTTCTCACCTGCCCAGGGCTGCTTCCTCCTAAAGACTAAGGTGCTCCATGTGTTTCCTCATTCCAGAATTCTTTGGAATGGATTTGCCAGTTGAGCTGCTTTACTTGGTCACATCATGCTTTGCATTGCTCCCTAACTGTAGTTCAGTGGTCTGTTAAAATTAATTTCATATTAATTGTTTGAAACCCGACAGCATCCTGTGCTGCTCTGGGTGAGCAATTGCCTTTCTCTGCTGGGAAATAATTCTGGCATTTCATTTGGAAAAATGTAATTAACTGCATGGGTATGCTTAGTTGAGTAAGTCATTACAATCTCTGACTTATGCAAATGAAGACTGTTGAAGTATAATTCCAACTGAGATAACTCCACACATACATAAACTTTTAATTTGCACAGTCCAGCACAATATTTGTGGGCAAATAAAAGCTGTTTGTGGGTTAATTTATAAATCTCTGGTGCATCATCAATTTTTAAGAGGGAGGGAGCTCGGGATGCAGCAGAGGATCCTTCTTGGCACATCATTTGGTGGGGAACATGATGCAGCCACCGGTGCAGACATTCTTGGGCTCATTTTCCAGCTGCTGTAGCATGAAACGTGTTTTCAGGGTCCCTCTCCTCATATTCTGCCTCCTTTAATTATGATGTTTATGGTGTTATGAAGACAGGTGACCATGCTCATGGATTTCAGCAGTTTATCACTGGGTTCCAAGCAACAGTCCTGGATTTCTTTGTTGAAACTTTATGTGTGTGTTATTAATCTTTTTGTCCCTTCTTTATCACTTTCCTACAGTTTGTAGCTTTTTCTCTCTGAGAACGGAAAATTAACGTGCAGTTTCTTGGCCAGTTTAAGGTAAAAAGATGATGCAAAAGCTAAATATGCACAAAGAAAGGGCCAGGAAATTATTTCATAGAATCATTAAATACCCTGAGTTGGAAGGGACCCACAAGAACTGAGTCCAACTTCTGGCCCTGCACAGGATCACCCCAAGAATTTCTCCCCAGCAAATTATTTACCTGGCCCAAATATGCTAATTTATCCTGAAACTTCGTGGGAATTTGGAGAAAAAATTATTTAGGGACAGAATTCTTAAAACAAGGGAACAAATGTCCTCATTTTGCTCTCATTAGGTCAGGTTGGCAGACAGGGAACAGAAATTTCCTATTTGGAAGAATTACATTTTATTATAAGGGTCTGATGTGGGTGAGTTTGGAAAACCCTCTGCGGGGTGGTCGAAGGAGGACTTGATTTATCATCCTCTGGGGTAGTGATTTGGTGGGACTTAATAATTCTTTTCCTCCTCCTGAGCAATCAGGAGTTTGCCCATCTTATCCTCTTGATTGATGAACAAGGCTCTGGGTACAAGAAGGGATGAGCCCTGGGATGGAGGAGGTGGAGAGATGGGGAGTGAGAGATATGTCCCTGCGAGAGCCAGGCTTTGACAAGGCTGATTAAAGGAGAAATGGGTTTGGAAACACGAGGTCAGCGGCTCTGACCAAGCAGCTGCTTCATTTAGAGAGAGGGCGGCTCTGAGGCTCTCCCAGCAGCCCAGAGCAGTTCATAGGGGATGTTTAATGGCTCTTGGCTGACAGGGAGCTGACAGAAAAGCCCTTCTGCACTCCCAGAAAGACAGGTCTTTACAGATGCTGAGGTTTGGAAAGGAGCAGTCAGTCCCTCCCAGCAGAGCAGGCTTGGTTTTCAATTTCTTTTGAACGTGGCACAACGTCCACCTCAGGTACACGGAGCAGGCCCACAAATTATTGGGCCAGAAGTGATCAGAATTAATATGTGGGGTCACTCAAACCTCTGACTTGCTTAGGATTTGGTGAATAACAGAGGGAAAAATAAACATTTACAGTAAAACCACTGACTGTGACTACTGAGTTGCGGGGTCCAACCTGTGCAGAAGGACTTAGTCCAGAGGTGGGTGAAAGGCCTTCTCAGCAGCTTGGGGCTATTCCATAATTACTGCATTGTCATATGGAACACCTTTTAAATGTATGGGGTTTTAATTCCAGTGGTAAACACTCACCTGAGGATGGAGATAAGGAAGGTCTGGGTCTCTGCTCCCCGGAGAACTGAATAATTCTCTTGGTAAAACCATCCCAGTTTAATTAGTCAGCACCAGAGAGACTTTCTTCAGTAGCAAAGAATACACCACATTTTGCTCACAGTTGCAAATGATTTAGTAAGGAAGGAGAACTAGAACAGCTTTTCTATATGACCTTTGCTCGCCACTTCTGTCTGCCTGAGGAGATGAGGTTCGAGGAGGGATCCAGCACAACAAAACCCTTTCTCAGCTCAGACAGAGCCTGGGCAGGTGATTCCTGCAAAGTTTGTGTGTTCTTTTTTCAAACATAGAAAAAAACCCAGGGAAAATATCAGGTTTGTTGAGAGGAATTCCTCTCTGGCAGTTCCTTGAAGCGCAGCCGCTGGTTTCACCTTCCTTAGCTCTTTAATAAAAGTTTTTCAACTCTGTATCAGGCAACAGCAATAAAAATAATAATTAAAAAAAAACCACCCTAACAATAAAAGGAAAAAAGTTGTTTCTTGGAAACATGAATCCCATTGCAAGGTCAAGCTGAGTCCGTTGCTGCTTTAAGAAACACCTCAAATAGCCTCTGATTAATTCTAAATAAATTTCGTGTGCGATAAGTGATTTTGAGCAAGTGCTGTTGACACATTGAGTTGATTGAGATTAAGGGGAGAAAGGCATCAACAACGGGGTGAGATTAGAAACTCTTTGTCACACAGAGCAGGACCCTGCAGTGGAAGGATGACACAGTCATTTGTCATGTGCTGGAGGGGAATGAACAAGGGTTTGTGGGGAGGTGGCCAGAGATTTGGAGCTGCTCAGAAGGCAAAGTCAGTCCAAGCCCCAGGAAAAGCAAAGAGTGGGGCAGCAGGAAGCTTGTTTGAGCTGGTGGGAATGGGGAAAGGGTGGCAAAGGAGTGGAAACTTGTGATCCAAGTGAGTCATGTGTGTAAATGCATGGTAGGAGGAACAATCAATTGATCTGTGGGACCCACTGGTGTAAATTCTTGGAATCATGGAGTGGTTTGGGTTGGAAGGGGCCTTCAAGATCATCTACTTCCAAGCCCTCTGCCATGGGCAGGGATAATAGACAGGGAGTGGGATTCTCTAGTCATGGGACTCAGATACATTAATGTCACTGCCAGCCCGTGGCTTTCCTCAATTCTCCTTGAGAAACCCTGGCAAAGAGGTGGATTGGCCACATCTTCAAAGCTGGAAGCTTGTTCCTCATCCAGCCCTGCTGAAGGCAGGGAAAGCACCAAATTCCTGTGCTCCCAGAGAGGATGGATTACAAATCCCCTTTTTGGGATATAAGAACTGATTGCAGGTGATAACTGGGAAGGATCTAAGCCCAGTTAGTGGCTGGTTTTCATTGGAATCATCCATTTTGAGGGAAAAGGCTGTTTCTTCCTCTTCTTTTCTCCCCCTTCCTCCTCCTCAGCCACTCTGAGCTTGACAGGGACAGGTCAGTCCATCACCACTAATCCTTGGGTATCCAATGCTCCCACCATGGAAAGGGATGCCACAAACTAGCCCAGGTTGATCCAACCCCCATCCAACCTGGCCTTTGGCACTTCCAGGGATGGGGCAGCCACAGCTTCTCTGGGCAACCTCTGTCAGGACCTGCCCACCCTCCCAGGGAAGAATTTCTTCCCAATATCCCATCTAAGCCTGGTGTCTTTAAGCTTAAAGCCATTCCCCCATGTCCCATCTCCTGAGTGTCACACCAGGAGTGTATTTGGAGTCCAGGGAGAGTCATGGGAATACAAGACAAATAGTGCTTGTATCCAGCAGACGTTCAGTGTTCTGGTTTTCCTGCCTGGCAAAGGGTAACGAGGATTTCTCCCTGTCTATGGCAGAGGGGTTGGAATTAGTTGATCTTTAAGGCCCCTTCCAACCCAGACTGTTCTATGATTCTGTGTTTCCATGATTTATCAGAGCCAAAGGCACAAGAGAGAGTGATGGAACTGGGGAGCAGCTTTTAAGTGTCCTAAAAGGAAGGGAGACAGATGGAGTCAGAGTGGAAATACCCAAAAGGCTAAAGGGAAGGGAGGGAAAGGGGTGCTGTTGTTCAAAATATTCAAAACAGTCCAGATATGTCCTGGGAAATGGCTGCAGGGAAGGAGCCTTTGCTGCCTCTCAGGTCTCAGTGTCCTAGAATTTCTTTCCAGCTCAGAGAGCAAGAAATTTTTGCATATTCTGTGAGACAACAGAAACTTTGTGGGTTTTTTTTCGAAGTCTATAAATGTATTTTAGTCTAATAAAATTACATAACAACATATTCCCCTCCCCCATTAAAGGACATTAATTACAACTTATTTTTTTATGAATCTCTTCATTAGACCTTTACCTATTAACAGAAGACCCACAGAAATTCAGATCATCCCTATTAACAGGTGGGAGAGGTTCACTAATGACCCCCCACACTGGGTCTGATATGAAAAAGTCTGATGAAAATTCATTCTTCACTCTAAAAGCAATGACTTATTCAAAAGGAGGAGATGATATTTGTGTACTGGATGAAGTCGCTGGGGCTGGTACATTTGAAAAATCAGCTCTTCAGGGCAGCATAAATAAATATAGCAGAACTCTGAAGAAAATAAAATAGCATGAATCATAAATCAAAGCACCGTAGTGGAGCTGCAGAGGACATCACAAATGGATAGGATAACAGAAGGAAATATTGGCTCAGGCATAAATAGCTCTTAATAAATCATCAGCCAACAGGAGCAGGGCAGCAGAATCCTTACTGGAGATAATGACAGCTGGAAATGTCCTGCTGGGGCTTTTGCATTCCCTGCATACACAGTCTGGAGATCAAGGAACATTCTGGAAACCTCTCTTGAGTCCTGCACTCAACAGGACTCTCACTGAGAGGAAAACAGATTCCAGTTGAGTTGAAGTCTGTCTTTGGGGTGACTGGTGATGACGTGGTCTTGAGAAGACCCACCTTCAGTGCTGCCTCCAGCTCTGGGGTTTCCAGCACAGGAAGGACGTGGAGCTGTTGGAAAGAGTCCAGAGAAGGCCCCAAGATGATCAGAGGGATGGAGGAGCTCTATGGGGAGGAAAGAATGGGAGAATTGGGATTGTTCAGCCTGGAGAAGAGAAGGTTTAGGGATGATCTAATTGTGGCCTTCCAGTACCTGAAGGAGCTACAAGAAAGATGGAGAGGGACTGATTTCAGGGGCCTGGAGTGGGACAAGTGGGAATGGCTGCAAACTGTCATTACCATTTAGATTAGATGTTAGGAGATAATTCTTCCCTGTGAGTGTGGTGAGGCTTTGGAACAGGTTGCCCAGAGAAGCTGTGGCTGCTCCATCCCTGGAAATGTTCAAGGCCAGGTTGGATGGGGCTTGGAACAACCTGGGCTAGTGGAAGATGTCAAATGGCAGGGATTGGAACTGGATGGTTTTTAAGGTCCCTTCCAGCCCAAACCATTCTGTGATTCTATGAATATAGGCCTTAAAACCTGAAGCCATTGCTGTGTTCCCTTGATTCTGTCTGTTACAAATCTATCCTAGTGATCCCAATTTTGTCACCACTCATCTTTCCCCAGAGACAACAAAGAGTCTGTGAAGAACTGGACCACACTGGAGCAAGCTGAGAGAAGGAGACCATCTACCCAGACTTGGACTGTGATGATTCTTAACCTCAGAAAGACTGGTAAAAACAGGATATCAGCTTTCAGTTTCCACTTCCTCAGAGAAATCCAGCCATGAAATATCCAAAGGAGTGAGGAAAAAAACCTGACATAGAATCACAGAATGATCTGGGTTGGAAGGTGCCTTACAGATCCTTGAGTTCCATCCCCCTGCCACGGGCAGGGACACCTCCCACTAGATCAGGTTGCTCAGAGCTCCATCCAAGCTGGCCTTGAACAGGTCAGGAACAAGACTTTAATTCTTCACTGTGGTTCTTTCTTTCAGGGAGTTGCTGTTGGATCTCTCTGCCCTGCACGAGGCAGGTGGGCACAATGTTTGAGAACACTGTGTCCTCTGCTCCCAAAATCAGCGAGGCATTGTTGTTGTGAAGATAAAACACGTGTAAGACGCAAAGCAAGGAGGAAAAGAAGAGCCCTGTCATTTTGCAATCAGTTTAGTACAAAAAAAAAAAGAAAAGAGTAAATAAAGATTAAAACTCCTGAGCTCTGAATTTTATCTGCCTTTGATAGAACTGTCAGTTTTAACACCGCTTTGTTGCTTAACAAAAACGATAAGGTCGGCCATGAATTTTAATAAAACAAACAACAGCAGCAGGACTGATCGGATTGTTTTGTTGCTCTGTTTTGTCCCTTAACCTTGAGGGAAACTGAATGGGGATTAATATGGAAATGCATTTTCAACCCTGAGTGTGAATATAGAGGCATTTTAATAGTAAGCAAAGCAGAAGTTCCTGCTGATGAATAGCTCCAATCCTTCAGCCTGGGTGGACTATTTAGGAAAACATTAGCCTGGGAACAGGCTACTTACCAGCACGTTCACTGTGTTTTATGACCCCAAACACAAATGTACATTTAAATGTCTACAAGCCATTCATCACCCAGGGCAAATCCCGGGGTTTTGTTGGAGAATACCGAAGTTCCCAAGGAGAGGAAATAAAACAGGGCAGTCAGGGTGAGATGTGATTGTGTCTGACAGTGTTAAGTCGCTGCCTGGGAGATGCATTTATAAGGTTATTGGCACTGCCATTGATAGGAAACCCTTGAAGCTTTCACATTCCAAAGTGGAGCAGCAGCAGGAGAGCTGATGCCTCTTTTTAAAGACATTTCTGAATATTCAACTCATAAGTTGCATTCAGAGAAGGGCAACAAACTGGTGAAGGGCCTGGAACATAAATCCTACAAGGAGCAGCTGAGGATACTCAGGTTGTTCAGTGTGAAGAAAAGGATGCTCAGGGGAAATCTCATTGCCTTCTACAACTCCCTGAAAGGAGATTGTGGTGGGGTGGTGGTTGGTCTCTTCTCTCAGGCAACTGGTGATAGGACAAGAAAAATGGCTTCAAGTTGCATCAGGGGAGGTTGAGGTTGGATATTGGGAAAAATCTCTCCACTGAAAGAGTGGTTAAACATTGGAACTGCCCAGGGAAGTGGTGGAATCACCATCCTGGAAGTGTTCAAGAAGTGAATGGATCTGGCATTTCACAATATGGTTTAGTGGACATGATGGTGTTTGGTCAATAGTTGGACTTGATGATCTTGGAGGTCTTTTCCAACCTTAATTATTCTGTGATTGGATGATGTTGTGATGATTTCTGGACCTCCTTGATAGTGATGGAGCCAGAAGGAGCTGGATGTCCTGCAGGACACACCAACAGTGTGTTCAAGGCATACCAGGACCTCGTTCTTGTATCTCTTGCTTTTAGAACCACAACCAGCTGTTACTTCTTTCCAAGGGTGTCCACATTTCTGATTTGTGCATCCCAAATCATGGCACAACTGTCATTTCCAAGGTGTCATCTGTCCTGCAGTGATGGATTGCTCTTTCTTTTTAAAAACACATATTTCCCAATGGGAATATTATGTTAGAATTCCTCAGTTTTCCTTTGGCAGTGGTCGTTTCTTCTTGCCCTCAACCACTTCTTGAAGCTGTAGGATTCTCTGAAATACCTCCTGTGATGCACCTCACAGCCTTTAAAAATGAAGCCTGAATCAGCCTGGCAGGCTGGAGGAATTGTCTATACCGAGGTAATTCTCATCATTTTCATAATGGGAATCAGTGGTAGGAAAAACCCGTCAAAATGTTACGGTGACAACAGCAGATCAGTGCCAGGAGGGGGGAGATGGAGCACCCCAGAGCTCTGTTTGTTAGGTGACAGCAGCTGAGGGATGTGACAGCCCTGTAGGAGGAGTGTGGGAGACTCCAACACAGCTGGAGGTTGGGACAGGCTCTGAGCCAGCCTGAGGCACCACACCACTGAGGAAACCCCTCTGGAGCAAAGTGCCATCGCTGGGGTGCTGCAGCATTAACCTGGTCCTTCAGCAGGCTGGGCAGATGGCCACCAGTTGGACATTCCAATGGCAGCACAGCTAAATGTGGCCTTTCAAAGCCCACAAAAAGAGCTTTATGGCACTGCTTGGTCTCCTTGGGTCGTGGTTGGGATGGATTTGCAACAGCTGAATTTCTAGGAAGAATTTCTCCTTTTTTTTGTTTTTTTTTTTGGAGTAGATTAATTTCAGGACAGGGTGAGGCTGGTGAAAGAAGGAGGCTGAGGTAGAATTCAGAGGTCAGAATAAGCTGGAGATGGAGCCAACACCCACGTAGGTCTGGTGAGGGTTTCTGTACTTGAGTTGTTCCCATGCACTCCACCCTGAGTGCTGCCTCCAGCTCTGGGGTTCCCAGCACAGGAAGGACATGGACCTGTTGGAGCAATCCCAGAGGAGGTCACCAAAGTTATCAGAGGGATGGAGCAGCTCTGTTCTGAGGAAAGGCTGGGACTGTTGGGATTGTTCAGCCTGGAAAACAAAAGGCTTAGGGGTGACCTAATTGTGGCCTTCCAGTACCTGAAGGAGCCAAAAAGAAAGATGGAGAGAGACTTTTTAAAAGGGCCTGGGGTGACAGGACAAGGGGGAATGGCTTCAACCTGACTGACAGTAGGGTTAGATTGGATATTGGGAAAAAGCTTTCCCTGTGAGCACAGGTTGCCCAGAGAAGCTGTGGCTGCCCCATCCCTGGAAGTGTCCAAAGCCAGGTTGGATGGGGTTTGGAGCAACCTGGTCTTGCAGAAGGTGTCCCTCCCCATGGCAGGGAGTGGAACTGGTTGATCTTTAAGAACATTTCCAAACCACTCTATGGTTTTGTGAAATTACTCATTGGATCCAAAGGCTGGAGAGGATGATGGAACTGGGGAGCAGCTGATGGAAGGGCTGGTGAGGGGCAGAACCAGGTTTGGTTTAGGACAAGCAGGTGGCAATACTGTAGTGATAGAAGTTCAAACTGTGACATAAAAGGTTCAGCCTAAAGGCCATGTGGAAAGAAGGTCGTGATGGGAGCTGGTAGATGGTGGCATTACAGGCCTGTTGGAGGTGCCTTCCAGGTAAACTCTGAACCCTTTGCTCACTTTAATAGATTTTACAGATGCACAGCAAGACGAGAGAAAAGATAATACCTGCTAGTGTCTCCTCTTTTCAAGGTTAGAGCCTAAGCCATGGTGTCATGGAAGTGGCTCCAATGCCTCCTGTGATGTAAAACAAGGCTCAGAGTACAAACTTCCTGATTTCTGTGCGACCCTCATCCCCCCTGAATGCAGCATCTCCCAGGCTGGAGAGCTGTGGGAACAGGGAGTGGCAGAGAGTGTCTCTCACAGAGTCATTTTCCTGCCAAAACAGGCAGCAAGGCTCTGCTTTGTGCTGCCTGTGTAAAATGTTTTGTGCTCTGAAGGCAACAGCCAAAGAACTCACTGTACCAGGACCCCTACACCAAATTTTATCCCAAGCTGGTGTCTGTGTGAAAATCTGGGACCTATTTGAAGCCCCTTAATCCCTTGGATGGGAAATGGATGCCAGTCCTGGTTCCAGCCTGTTTGCTGGGAGAAATGGGAATGCTTGCTGCTTCTTCCCCACCTCCTGCAAAAAAAAAGAAGCAGGAGATGGAGATGTGCTTTGCTTGCTGATTTTAACAGGGGAGAACGAACATGAATGCTAAATTTTTCATCTCTGCAAATTTGCTTTGTGCCTCCCACTACCTTTTCAGCAGCTGCCTCCATCACCTCCCAATTCCACTCAGGAAAAAAGAGAAGATGAACAGTTCCTTTTAAAACAGATTTAACAGGACAAGGACCCCTCTCAGGGCATCCCATGGCACAGGTGACTTCAGCTCAGGGTTCAGGAAAAAAGAGAACAATTAAGAAAAGATATTAAAGAAGTTTATAAAAGTGTTTGTTTGCCTAGAGAAAACAGATGAGAAAAAAATTATCTCCCAGTTCAAAACCTGTGGGCTTGAAGGTGACAAATTCAGAGCAAGGAAAACTCTTTGGGTCTTCCCAAAGCCTCACCAAGCTGTGGAGGTCTTTGCTGCAGAAGGCTGTGGGGGATGCATTTAGAGGAGCCCACAAAGCCATGGGGCAGCTCCATGGAAGGAAAATAATTTAGATCTCTAAAGTTCAAAGAGAACATGCCTAGGTCAGGATCTTCTCACACATTAGAAGCAGGAAGAAGGTACTGATGAGTATCCCAGAATCATAAAATACTCTAGTTTGGAGGGACCCACAGGGATCATCAAGTCCAACTCCTGGCCCTGAACAGACATCCCAAGAACCCCACTCTGTCTGAGAGTGTTGTCCAAACTCTCCTGGAGCTCTGTCAGGTTTGGTGCTGTGCCCACTGCCCTGGGGAGCCTGTTCAGTGCCCACCACCCCCTGGGGGAAGAACCTTCTCCAAATATCCAACCTAAACCTTCCCTGGCACATCTTCATGCCATTCCCTTGGGTCCTGTCAGTGGTCCCAATGGAGGAGACATCAGTGCCTGCTCCTCTCCTTCCTCTCCTGACGAAGCTGCAGGCCATGATAAGGTCTCCCCTCAGTCTGTTCTTCTCCAGCTGAACAAACCAAGCATCCACAGTCTCTCCTCCCACGGCTTCACCTCCAGACCCTTCACCATCCTCACAGCCCTCCTTTGGCTGCTCAGAGTAGATGTGGAGTTACATGGACCTGTGGATCCACTTGGTGTGGCCATTCAGGTTTCTATGTCACCTCCCTGTCTCTTCTGACATCGTTTTGGTGGACCTGGCCCTCGGTGCTCAGACAGTAACACCACATCCAAACCAACATTTTTTCCCCCATCACATATACAATATAAAATATATATATTAAGACCAGGCAGGATGAGGCTCTGAGCAAGCTGGTCTCCTGAAAGGTGTCCCTGCTTATGGCAGGGGGTTGGAATTGGGTGATCTTTAAGGTCCCTTCCAACCCAAACCATTCCATGATTCTGGGATTCTCTGACTCTGGGATTCTCTGATTCACTACAAATAAAGATGCTTCCCAGGCCTACACGTGAAAGCAGATTTTCATTTGTTTTGCTCTGGGTTGTAGCTTTTAATTCTGAGTGTGAGTTTCCCTTCAGATGTCTCATTAGGAGGGTGACATCTTCCTATTAGATCAAAATGTTCAACACAGATTTCTTTGTCTCCGCGTTGCTGTCATGTGTTTTGTCAACGCAGCTGATGGATCAGCCTGTTCTGATCTGTTACCCTTTTATGTAAAACCATTATTACTGTTTTCTCTCTTCCTTGCTCTTTTTTTCTTTGAGGCAGCAATAAAAAAAAAAATAAATAAATAAAAGTGAAATACACAAAGTATAAACTGTCTTTATGACTGAGTGATTTCCTTGGTGCATTAAGCAATTTCTTTTGTGCCAGCACCTCTCAGGAAAGCTCAGGATGTTCTTCCTGAGAGCTACTTTGCCACGATCACCACCTGCCTGGCTGCCTTTTTTTTTATTTTAAACAAGCTCATGATTATTGATATCCAGGATTTTTCTTCTCAGCTTAGTAGCCAGGAGGGGGGGTCAGTGCTTTGCAAATCAGCTCTGCCTCAATAAAACAACTTCGAGCAGTTGCTGTGCTATAAAATGTCACTGGGAACTGTGCAGGGAGGAGGGAAGGCTGGGGGGAGCAGCACCAAGGTGGGAACTTCTCCAGTGCTGCAGGAAAAATGGGATGTTTTTCCTTGCAAGAGGGCTGGAATGTGTGGAACAGCATGAGAAAAGCAAGAGGGGAAAGGGCAGAGGGAAGGCATTCCCAGGATGCAAGAGAGAATGTCTTTGTGCTGCCCTTGATTCTCACTTTGTATTTGACCCAAAAATAATAAAATCATAGAATGGGATGGGTTGGAAAGGACCTTTAAAGGTCGTCTAGTCCAACCCTCTGCAGTGAGCAAGGACATCTTCCACTAGACCAGGTTGCTCCAAGCCCTGTTCAACCTTGAACATTTCCATGGGAAAGATCCATCCTTCCAGGGATGGGACATCCACAGTTTCTCTGGGCAACCTGTTCCAGGGCCTCCCCACCCTCCCAGAGAAGGATTTTGTCCAAATATCCCATCTAAATCAACCCTGGCAGATGCTGGTTGAACTGGTGGTTTTTCCACTCTTTTTAAACATGACTTTTCTTTAGACTCCAGAGATGTGTCCATGCCTTTCTCATGGGAGATAAATCCAGAGAGCTCCCGTTTTCACTGAAAATCCCTTGGGAGCTCTTTCTGACACAGGACTGTTTACTCATGTCCTCTCTGGTGTAGCTAAATTGGGTTGAAAACACCATCCAGAGGCATCAACTCAAGGCTGCAGCGTTTCAGCGTGACTATTCAGCTGGGGGAAGGATGATTTTTGCTTTGAAGACCTGACAGTTTGTTGAGAGAGCAGCCACAGCCTCATTAGGCTCTTCATTTGTTAAATAAGGAACAGAGGGATTAAGCAACCCGCTGTTAACAAAGCCAGACTTCTGTGCTAAAGCTTGAAATGTCAGCTCAGAGAGGATGAAAATATCACACCAGAAGAGTTGTGCCACCTTGCAAAACACAGACATCAACGTGAGACGGGAGGCAACAAAGCTGAGAGGCAAGTGGTGGGTTTGGGAAAATACCCAAAATAACTTGTCCTCCAATACCGGGGCTCGCTCACTGGAACCACAGAGGAAATGAGATCTGAGCACGGTCCTGGAGAGGGTTTGGGGAGTTTTCAGGAGAAATCAGGAGATATTCCTGCATTTGGACTGATGAGATCCCACCTGGCATAATTGTGTGAGCTCAGGAAGACAAGCTCAGCCCTTCAGTGAGCAGAGTAAAGCCAGCAGGGGAACATCTTTTACGAGAGGAAACCTTGGGCAGGTTAGAAAAATACAGGCTAAGAGGACATTTCTTTATCACAGTTTTAAAACAACTTAAAAGCTTTAGCAGCACAATTTTTAATCAGCTGGCTGGTTTTAGGCAGCACCTGCAGAATCCCTACATAAAGAAGGCAGAGAATGGGTTGAAAGCCATTGATCTAATATAGGATCAGAGAATATCCTGAAGTGGAAGGGACCTACAAGGATCATCAACTCTCAGCCCTGCACAGGCCAATCCCAAAAATTCCACCATGTGCCAGACAGGCAGTGTTGTCATAGAGAAAGTAGGGGAAAAAAAAAAAAAAAAAGAATGAAAATAAAAAGAATCAGGCATAAATTTAAGAAATAATAAGAACAAGAAGGTCATGGAACAACCTCCCAGCTGGAGCCAAGAGAACCAGACCAACTGTAAGAAAGAAGCCCAGGTCATGAAATGTTGCTTGCCTATTGCACAAGCATTTTCTGATTGTACCTTAACTGGTTTTTGTTGTTGTTGTTTTTGTTTTGTGGGTTTGTTTTATTTTGCTTTTTCCTCTACAAGAACTTTTATGGTCCCTGATGTCTGTTCTGGTCTGTTACAGGTTGTTAAATCCAATAACCCAGTATATGAGAAGCTGCTGAAGCTGCTGTCCCCAGGTACAGCCAGTGGTAAAACTGAGCACATTTCCCAGATGGATGCCACCTAATATGTTTTATTTGATATTGATATTCATATTTTTATATATATTTAAATGCATATATGAATGCACATGGCCATCCACACAGAACAATACAGACAGAAAACATGAAACAACACTTCAAAAACATCCATTTGAATACACAGCTCTCCCAGAAACACGAACAGCACCAATGGATTGATCCTGTTCCTTCTTTCCAGCCAACCAGGACTGAAGTTGCTGCAGGAATACTCATGCACAGAACATGGATTTCTCCTGTAACTGGTCTTTGATGGACTATTCTTCAGCTGCTCCTCAAGTCCCCAGGTCTCTTCAGTTGCTGCCACCTGGACATTTGAGCCCTGGTGATTCCAGGAATCCTAGAATATCCTGAGATGGAAGGGATCCACAAAAATCATCAAGTCCAGCTCCTGGCCCTGGACAGAAGAATTCCAAGAATCCCACCATGTGCCTGAGAGCATTGTCCAAATGCTCCCTGAGCTCTGTCAGCCTTGGCTCTGCGACCACTGCCCTGGGGAGCCTCTTCCAGTGCCCACCCACCCTCTGAGGGAAGAACCTTTTCCTGATATCCAACCTAAACCTCCCCTGACAGACCTTCGTGACATTCCCTTGGGTCTTGTCACTCTTCATGAGAGCAGAGAATGGGGTGGGAATTGACCAGATCAACCCACCCTGCCCAGTAGTGTCTGGAGAGCAGAGCAGCCCCTCTTGTCCCCTCTCTCCTCTCATTTCTCTTGCTTTCTTCTACCCAGCTCATGGTGATCCCTCGGTTTTCCTGGTTTTGGCCCTTAGAATCACAGAATCATTAAGGTTGGAAAAGACCTCCAAGATGCCAAGTCCAGCCTTTGACCCAACATCACCATTCCCACTAAACCATATCATGAAGTGCCACTTCCACTCATTTTTTGAGCACTCCCAAGGATGGGGATTCCACCACTTCCCTGGACCTGTTCCAGTGCTTAACCACTCTTTCAATGATGAAACCTTTCCTAATATGCAACATGAGCCTCTCCTGGCACAACTTGAGGCCATTTCCCCTTGTCCTACCACTTTTTGCTGGAGACAAGAGGCAGATCCCCTTTTCCTAAACAACCCTAAGAAGGCCCGTTGTATTCTCACAATACCATTAAAAATACCTCAGGATAAGTTTATAAAGTCCAAATTCTCTTCTGCCTGCATCCCATAATAAGTGCTACAGCTTTTATGTCCTCTTAGTCTGCAAGTCTCTGTATTTGCTATTTGGGATGATGATCTAGTGGTTCTCCTTAGGGTTAACCAGCTCAGGGTGTTTCCTCCAAGCTGATCAGTCTGCTGGGATTCCTCCCTCTATTTTCATTCCTCTGACCTTCCTTAGGACTTGTGGTGTGTTCATGGAGATGAAGCCTCACTTGCACAACCCTACGTGGTCATCCTACAATTCAACAGTGGAGCTTTTTCCATGGCTGGTGGAGGAAGGGTTGTGGCTCTTGAAGAAACAGGAGATCCAGCTCTCTGTATATTGAGATATTCCTTAACCTCATACATCCATGCAGGGTCACTTCCCTCCTTTCAAAATCCACTTGGGATCACAAGAAATGGCAACAAGAGCAAAAGAAACAGTAATGGCTGGGGATAAACTTCAAATTTTCAGGTGAGTTTATTCCACGGATGTCATGAAGTTGTTGAAAGCTGATAACTCCAGGTATAATGAGGGATGGAGCTGGGGAATGCTGAGAACTTGTTTCTCACAGCAACTTTAAGACCTTTGGGCTTTAAAATGTAACTTTTTTATATGTCTTACGGAGGCAGCTTTTCCCTTGGAAAGGGGGCAACGAAAGTTCACTGAGTTACTGCAACTTTGTGCCACAATAACTGGAGGAATCCCATATAAATTTGGAGGTCATTGTCATGGAAAATGAGGCAAAAAGTTAAGGTTATGGGAACAGCCAGAGCTGGAGCCAAAGAGGAAAGGACAACAAGAATGTTGTGGGAAAAGGCAGCTTGTGTGCTCTGCTCTGCTGGAGAGCCAAAGCCCTCAGGTCCTTTTTTTACCTCTGGTGAGGAATCTTCTCCAAGGCCATGGTTTAAGTGCCTGTAACCAATCAAGATTCCTGTCTTTTTTTTACTTAGGAGTCATCTAGGGACAAGTGCACAGGAGCTGGAAAACTTAATTATTAGAGAGATTTTTATTCAGGAGACTATGTAAAGTTAAAAGTGCTTTGCTGGGGAAAAAGGGGGAAAAAAAAGAACTTAAAGGTCATTTAACAACCTGTCTGATAACAGCGAAATGTTCTCACTTCACACAGAGTGGGGCTGGACAAACTTGCCTGATTATTATTTAATGCCACCAGCTCTGAGAAACAAAAATCCCTCTTAGTTGGATTTCTGTTTTTCACAAGTAATCACACTGAAATCAGGCATATTTTTCAGGTTAAAAAAAACCCCTGCAGCAGTTGATGGGAACTGTTGGCATAATGAAAGTGTAGCAGTCGGTCTGCAGAAGGTTTCACACAACCAAAAGCACCCTGAAAAGGTTATTACTACATAAGGATGTAGATGTCAAAATTAAGGGAGGGACAAGGGCAGGATAATTAGGATTTAGCTCTCCTAGTTTTAGCTTTCTGAGGAAAAACTTCCAGTCAAAGCTGCCAACATAGGGAGGGGTTGATATGGTTAAATATATGGGCTCTGTGCCCTCACAAATCCACTTGGAGCCTTTGGAGATGCTCTAGGGAGTCCCACGCAGCTTCTGGTTGTGGGTCAAGAAGGGCACAGGCTCCTGTGAGGTCTATGTTGTACCAATCAGCCCCATGTGCCCTATGGTCACCCCAAATGGAATCCCAAACTGGGGGAAAGAGTCAAGCCCAGAATTCACTCCAAGAGATATGTCCATCTCTCCAACTCATGCTGGGCACCTTTCCATGGGAACTGGGGCTCTGACCCACTGTGGGAGAAGAGGGGTGGTGGTGGTCGAAACATCTTATCCTACAGAAGGTGTGATTTGGTTGTTTGGAGCTTTAAATTCCACCACCTCCATTATCCCCCATTCTGTTAATTACCTCCCTTTCTTTCCACTGGCATCCAAGACCTAAGTGTGTCCTCTCAGATGTCCTGGTATTCCCAAACAAGTCTCCAGCTGCTGCTCTGGAAGGATGGGATAACTCCAAGTTCCCAGCCCCATGTGGATGTCTCAGAGCATCGAAACACTTTGTGTGGGCAACGAAGTGGATTTCTCAACATCTGCTCGTTGCCCACAAAGTATGTTCAGTGTTTGCATCGTGTTGCAAATTGCTGAGTTTGGGATTTCCCCCTGTGTGTTATTGGAAATGTATCACTGAGGAAAAAGAGGCCTCGAATTCAATATATATGTTTTTTAGAAATCTGATATTTATTTTTGTCGATTTTAATTTTTTTCTCCTATTATTTGTAATTAAGTCATATTCCCCCCCAAACCAACCAACCAACCAATACCAATCCAAAACAAACAAACCCCAAAAAACAAACCCACCCAAGCCAACTTGCAATTTTTTTCCACAGAAACTCCAAAAAACTTGACATTGAGATTGATTCCTATTTTCGATCTGTGCATCCGTGGAAAACAAATTCCCGTGTAAGTTCAGGAGTGGTTTGTTTGCTCGTTTGTTTTCTCTCTCTGGAGGTTTGTGCATTCAAGTTTATCACTGCAGGGTCAGAGGAAAGTCATTTCCCCTCTTTCCATCCCTTCAGATAAAGGATGGAAAGGCAGCACTGAGGGCACTGTGGAAAAGGCACTCGCTGATATCATTTACATGTGAAAAGGACTTGGCAGCTGGGAAATGATGCCAGTTCTGCCCCCATGGCTGCAAATATTTCCTCTCAGCACCTCTTGTTTCTCAAGTGTCTCTCAGCTGGGCTCTGCTGAAGTTGCCATTTCAGACAAACCAGATGATTTATCCCTTTTGTATCTGTATTGATTCGAATGTCAAACCGAACAAAGATGTATCTGAAACAAATATGACTGAAGAGCAAGGAAAACTGATATATGGGAAATCTCTAGTGCTTTATGCTTTGGAATTGTGCTGGGCATGTTTATAGGGGTGTGGACAAACTGGCTGGAGGTAACAGAGAGCAAAGATCTCCTTCACTCAGGTGAGCTGGATCCTAGGATTTGGTTCAGAATGAAATCCTTGATTCAGGCACTGCTGATCATCCCTGAGGAGAAGACAGAGATTTATACTTCTACATCACAGAAACATGGAAATGTTTGGGTTAGAGAGGACCTTAAAGACAATCCAGTTCTAATCCCTTGCCGTGGGCAGGGACACCTTCCACTATCCCAGGTTGTTCAGACACCCATCCAACCTGGCCTCTAACATTTTCAGGGATGGGACATCCCCAGTTTCTCTGGACAACCCATGTTAGTGCTTCACCACCCTCACACTCAAGAATGTCTCCCTTGCATTAAATTTAAATTTACCCTCTTTTAATTTAAAATCATTACCCTTGTCCTATCATTCCATAGAAATCCTCTTAAAGGATTCTTAAGTTTAGGATTAATTAGAATGTTTAACAGCTTTTTTTTTTTTTTCTGGCCATGCAATTTGGAGTTGACACAACATGAGATTGGAGGACAATGGGCAAAATCCGTCTGTGCTTTGCCTCTAAGCAGCTGGTGGTGCAAAGAAATGTGAAGTCCTTTGTAAAGCAGGACAACTCCAAGCTGGGAGGAGATAGAGGAGACTCTGTCAGGCATTCAGCTAAAACAATTGAAGACAGAAGAGGACCTGACTGAATTTTGCTGCCCAGAATCCCCTTGCTCCCTTATTGTCTCCCCCAAAATAGAGTTGTCATTGGGGACATGAGGATTCCTATGGAGAGATGAGGATCCTCGTGGAGAGAAGTGGTGCTGGAGGTTGGTGGAGGAGCTGCAGGGTGAAAAGGGGCTGTTTAGTGTCTCCTGTAGTTGACACAGCTACAAATCAGTACCAAAGGGACTGACATGACCTTGGAATTCAAAGAATCATGGAATGATCTGGATTGTAAGGGACCTTAAAGATCATCCAGTTCTACCTCCCTGCCATGGACAAGGACATCTTCCACTAGCCCAGGTTGCTCCAAACCCCATCCAACCTGGCCTTGGACACTTCCAGGGATGGGGTACCCACAGCTTCTCTGCTGTGCCAGGGCCTCACCACCCTCACAGGGAAGAATTTTTTCAGACCTTGCCAGTCTGTACCTTGTCTTGAACCCCCAAGTCTCTTGGCACAAGTTTGTTTCCTCATAAAGCAGATCCTTGGGTCAATGTGGAGGTGCTGGAGGACAGGACTTGGCTGAGTGAATTCATCTGTGCACATTTCATTTGTCTAAGAGCCATCACATCTAATGATTCTATTAATTGTACAGCATGAGCAAAAATTATCATGCAAAGGATACCCCGAACTCGGGTCTCCAAGTAAAAGATTCTTGATGTCTCTTCTGTCATACAGGAATTAAAAAGGACACAAGAAAGAGCCTCACACCTTTGACCCTGTGCCCAGGGTTTGCAAAGTCTCCTGTTCACCTCTAAAATGAATCTCCATTGCCCTAAAATGAAAAAAACACCAATTAGTTTTGTACATTGCAGTCAGTGACCAGCAAAATGAGCTCCTGAAGGAGTCTCAGCCCTTCCCTGTCGTTCCCTCAGAGGGATGAAAATACCCTCTGGGAAATGGGATCTGGGTTCCCCTAGGAGAGGTATGAACTCCAATTTCAAGACAAAAACTTGGCAGGGACACCTTCCAGTAGCCCAGGGTGCTCAGAGCCCCATCCAACCTGGCCTGGGACACTTCCAGGGATGGGGCAGCCACAGTTTCTCTGTGAAATCCAATCCAGCACCTCACCACCCTCCCAGGGAAGAATTTCTTCCAAATATGCAATCTAAACCTGCTCTCTGTCAGCTTGAAGCCATTCCCCCTTGGCCTGTCACTCCCTGCCCTGGTAATACATGGGTGTGATCTCAAGGAGGGAAACTGAGACATGGAGCAATAGGGACTCGATGCTGTGGCTTGGCAGGTCTGTGGATAAGAAGTGAAACCTCAAAGCTGCCTTTTGTGAACCATCTGAGAACCATCCTCTCCACTTCTCATCTTCAAGTGAGAAATAGCTTGAATTTCAGCTTTACTTCCTCTTTTAATAAGAACCAGAAAATTGAATCCTCAAAGCAATTGGTTGCCATCGATGAAAAAACTGAAGATTAAAATGTGTTCCAAGGAAAGTAAAGAGCCTGGAGTTTCTGTGGAGTCTCTTCATAAACTCCCTATGGATTTCAGAGAAGGAGGAAAAGGATGGATTGTCTCAAGGCACCTCTCTAGTTTCTTAGGGAAGGGAAAAGACAGACATGAGCATCTGGTTTTATTTCACAGCTCTCTTAGTCACTACTGAAGGATTATTTGGAGCAGCTGGATAGTGGATAAGGGGGCTCTTCCTTCAGGTGAACCCACTGAAGGAGATCCACATGGAAGTGGGACACATGAGGGTGTCTGAGACCTCTGACAGGGCAATGGCAGACTCACTCCCCTCTGGAATAGTACCTGGATGTTGGGAATCCTCCTAGGACATCATTAACAACTGTGAATAGAATCACAGAATCATCAAATATCTGGAGCTGGAAGGGGTCCACAAGGATCATGGAGTCCAATTCCTGGCCCTGCACAGGACAAACCCAAGAATCACTTCTTGAACTATTTGAACTGAGCAGCAAGTGCTTCTGTCCCTCATAGTTGCTCTGGATTTGCATCAGTGAGTTCATTCTCATCTTCATCCCACACAACTAAAAAGTAATTTATCGTCATAAACCCCCACACTTTGTAACTTTAGCAACACAAATTGGACCTGCCTGGTTTGGGAAGAGTTGTGGAAGGGTGGAGGAAGGTCTGGTGGCTTCAGGGCTGTTCTGGTCCTGGGAGGGATGTGTCATGAAGCCAAGGGAGGGCTCAGCCCAGCTTGTTGTGTCTCAAAGAGGACACCTTGATGGGCTGTGTGCAAAGCGCTTCTCTTCAATGACATTCAGATCAGAAAGGCTCAAACCCCCACATTTGCCCACCCCAGGGATCACAGGTCACTGTGAGAATTACAAGGGTTATGACAAAAGGCATAAAATCAGAGCTGTGATGAGTCACAGCAAGAGCAGAGGGAGGGGAAACCACGGCTCGGATCATTAGAGCTCAGCAAAGGGTTTGTTAAACTTGACTCCTGGGGACCCCAGGAAAAGAGCTTTGCTCTAAACCAGGCAGGAATGCAACACTCCCAGGAGTCTGAGCTGGGAGAAAAGATCCTTTCTAACTAAACTTGGTTCAAACACCAAAAAAAAAGCCAGAAGTTCTAGAATGGAAAGGGTGAAAAGTGGATGTCACCCTCCCAATCTGAGATGGTTGGAAAGGAATCTTGTGCCAAGGCACCCAGAGGTGCAGACAATGCCTATAGAGCCACCAGCTCTTGCAGGGAGTGTTCAGCATATGCATAAACTGGGAATTGTTTGTGGGAATAAATAGTAATTTTATGGACAGCATACAAAGATTCTAAACAAGCATCCAAAAATATTCCTCTCCATTTTTTTGCAGGTCAGCTGGGCTCACATCCCTTACGGGGGTGCAAACACCTACACGGTGTCAGTGATACTCAAAGGCTTTGCTAAATTGTCAACACAAAGGGTTCCTGGTGGCATTTTTGGGGGGGTCCTGTGCAGGGCCAGGAGTTGGACTTGTTGCTCCCTGTGGAACAGCTCAGGATATTCTGTGATTCACTGTTATTTGAAAAAAAATCAAGCAGGGACAAGACAACCTCCATGCTGAGAAGTCCCAGTGCTATTAATTGCTATTTTCAGCAGACTTGAGCTCTGGAACTCCCTCTGCCCTTTGTCATTATTCCTTACATTTATTTTCTTTAGATGGAGCACAGCCCTGATTTCCCTGTCCCACTGCCCCAACCCCCACGAAGTTTTGCTGCATCTTATTAATTTGGATTATAACAGCAAAGCAATACCAGGATTTTGTACTATTTTTCTGCGCAGGAACCGATGGGTTTTTCAAAAATAAACAGCAAACCAGTGTAATCTTCTAGTTTTTCTTCCCAAGCTGACAGAAAGCAAGAGGGTGCCTTTCTCTGACATGTAATGAGAATGCAATCATAGCAGAGAGATGAGCAGAGCTTAGATCAGGTCCTTGGTGAGCTGGAGTTACTCATGCAGAGCACTTGTAACACATTTAATAGCAATAGAAAGCACAAGTCCTACAGCAACGGTGTATTACCAGGCACCTGAAACAAGATATTAATTATTTAGAGCTACATTTTGAGAAATTGAGTCCTTTACCCTTTGGGACCACCCTCCTCACTCTCTCAACTTGCCATCAATTCATTCCCCAGATTAATTCAGAGCATGTTCCTCCTTCCCTGACACTGCTTTAAACCGAGGGAAGGTGCATTGCTGAAAGCAGTGGAATTAAATTGGCCATGCAGAGATGTGACTAAGAGATGAAATAGGCTCAGCAATGTCTGAAAATTGATATAAACCCTGAAGAGTTGAGATTATTTTGTCTGAATCTTTATTTTTCACTGGAAAATCAGAAATCGTCAGGATACTTTCTGAAAAATGTTTATTTCACCTCTGGACTAAGCCTCTTTTTATTCTTCTTTTCCCCTTCCCCTTCCCCTTCCCCTTCCCCTTCCCCTTCCCTTCCCCTCCCCTCCCTTCCCTTCCCCTTCCCTTCCCCTTCCCCTTCCCCTTCCCTTCC
>JAWWTY010000077.1:149518938-149548490 GCA_035222235.1 Margarornis squamiger | reverse complement strand
GGGGGGAAGGGGGGTGAAAAGGCCCTGAAGGAGTTTTGCTGGACACCAGGCGTTTATCCAGGGTCAAACCACGACAACTTAGAAAACCTTACAGCTCTAAGAGATCTCTGACATGAAATTGTGAATGCACTTCTTGGCTGCAGATGTCCAAACCTTGTTACCTACATCTCCTGGGCTCCATTAGCCCAAATGTCCCAACACAAAATCTGGGACTGTGGGAGCTGCAGACAGAATGAGCTGATGGTTCCTTCAGTGTCTGCAGGAGCATCTGGCAGTGGTTTCTGTTTGCACATGGCTCGTTGCCTGAATTAGGCTTATTGTGATTTATGTAAACACAGCAGGGAGAGGGTTTGCCAGCTACACAGGGAAATGGCTCATGGCTTTTGCTTCAGGAAAACACCCCCAGGGGAGCCCTGGAATCTCCTCACTTCCACCTTGAAGGTTTGCAAACAATCCAGGCCACAGAGTGACTGCACCTGTACCAGGCAAAACCCAATTTAGCACAGAAAGGCTGGGCTTGCCAGGGTCAGAGAGTGTCTAGTGAGTGGAAAACAGTCAAGACACGTTCCTCTGGAGCAGGTGGGAAAGGATGGATTGGGAATTAATCAGCTGGGCTTGGATGCACAGGCCTGGGTTCTGTCTAGAGAGGGATTAAGATTTAGCTGCCTTGGCACTCCAGGATGTACTCGAGGTGTCTTCATGTGATTTTTGGTGCCACGATTTTAATTTTAACTAAACTGCTTCGTTCCTGAGGGGTCTCTGTTTGCCCACCAGTTTCACATCAAGGAGCAGGGGATGCCACCAAACCCAGGGAGCTGTGAGATGCCAGAGGTGCTGCAATGCTAAAGCAGAGTTATTAGGGGGCAACGTAATCCTTAGAATTTTTAAATCAAGGGTAATAAAAGAAAACAAAGCAAAAGGAAAATGAAAGTGGAGATGATACTATATTTTCACTGAAGGACTCCATGAATCATCACACTCCCTCCTCCTCCTCTTTCCATTCCTGCTCCAGCTGCAGCCATGGAGATTTATGGATGCACACAGTCCAATTTGCTTTATGTTTTGTCTGGAGAAAGACACAGCTGGAGAGAGTTACTTTGTCAAGGAAATGTCACATTGCACTTAATTGCCCGATAAAGAATGACAAGTCAGAAACAACATCATTAATGTGCTTTGTTTTACTTTATTTTTCATTTTTTTTCGATATATAATTTAAATCTCATGAGGTTTGGGTTTAAAGGAAAGAGAGTTGTTGTGTGATCCTCAGTAACAATTTTTCCCCTGAAGAACCACCCAGTGAAATGCTGCCATCCCCCCACGCTTTCCCTTCACATCATGTGATAACAATCCGAGTGGACTCGCTCCCCACTAAAACATCTGCTTTGTGCTTTGATGGGGAAGGAGAAATATGCATAAAAAATAACTTGGGCTGTAATCAATTGATTAATGGGTTTAGCAAAGGGAGCAGCTCTGCCCTGGAGACGGGCTGAGAGAGCTGGGGGTGTTCATCCTGGAGAAGAGAAGGTTTCAAAGGGACCTCAGAGTCCTTCTCAATGACTAAAGGGGCTCCAAGAGAGCCAGGAATGGATTTTGGACAAGGGCATGGAGTGATGGGACAAGGAGGGAATGGCTTTAAGCTCAAAGGGTGGATATTGGGAAGAAATTGTTCCCTGGGAGGGTGGGAAGGCCCTGGCACAGGTTGCCCAGAGAAGCTGTGGCTGCCCCATCCCTGGAAGTGCCCAAGGCCAGGTTGGATGGGGCTTGGAGCAACCTGGGGTAGTAGAACAAGATGGTCTTGCAGGTCCCTTCCAAGCCAAACCATTCCATATTTCTATTATTCTGTCACTTCTGGAGGGATGCAAAAGGAGGGCACAGCGTGTGGCCTTGATTTGTGTCACCACCAGCAATCTTTGGGAAAGGAAACCAGACTTTTAACAAAATTCTTGTCTGGTAACTGTCCCCTCCTTTAGGAAGTGGGGAACCAAGAAAAACCCCACATAATCTCCACTTAATTCTTCTGTAAGAAGCTTCCAGATGAAATCACACCCTTTTTTTTTTTCAGCTGTGCTGCCATCAGGATATGTGGACTCAAACCAGAGGATTTCAGGATTCACCAAGGCCTTCATAGCATGAGTAACATGCTGTTATTTATCCTGTCAGCATCTCAGGCCAGGAGTGGTCAGGATTATACCTGTGACCATCCTTCTGCTTCAACCCATGGGCCAATCCCTGGGATTTGCCACAATGTGCCTTTGGATCCAGTAAAACACAAGGCTTCAAACTCATATCCCTGGCATAAAAAAAGAAAAAAACAAACAAAAACCACCTTAAATTCTCTGGAAGAAAATTTCAATACCATGCTTTAGGAACTTTAAAAGAAATCTGCTGCTACTTATTCAGCTCTTGGTGTCTTCATATAATCCAAGTTGTATCTTATAGGATATTGAATATGGAAATCTTAATCTGTCAGCACATGGGAGAGATGGACTGGGAAAGAGTCACTTCGTGCATGTCATTTTTATAGTCTTCCTTAGGAATCTGTGATTTGTATTGGGAAGGGAGATGTGTATATTTTTTCCTATCACAGATGAGAGGAAACGGACTCAAGTTGTGCCAGGGCAGGTTTAGGTTGGATATCAGGAACAATTTCATCACTGAAAGGGTTGTCAAGTGATGGAACAGCCTGTCCAGGGAAGTGGTGGCATCACAATGCCTGGAATTCTTCAAAAACCAGGTGGATGTGGCACTTGCAGACAGGGTTCAATGGTGAACATGGTGCTGGTGCTCAGTTGACTCTTGGATTTGATGACCTAAAGGTCCTTTCCAAACTTAACGATTCCATAATTCTATGGTTTACATCAAATGAGGTTTCCTCAAGGGCTTAAAGACTGGGAATTATAGTGATAAATAACGGGTTTTAGGCAAATCCATCCCCCTCAGCACTGCTCATTTCTGCTGTTGATACACCAAATTCCAGGACCAGTCATTGCAAACAGCAAATTTGGAGGAGGAGAAGCTGTTTGGGTGTTTCCCTGGATATTTTCCTCAATGAATTTCTGCCACACCCTCAAGAAAAGTGCTGGGAAGAGTTGTAATTTTTAGTTTAAAAACTTGTAGTTCTTTGGGAAGTCAAAGGAGAAGTTAATTCTCTCTTTGTCTGGACCAGCTGGCAAGCTGCAATCAAGCCTTTTTCAGCAATTCTTTTATTCTGCCTTTTTTTGTTTGTTTGTTTGTTTCTTTTTTCGATTGTTTGTTTTGTTATTGGGTTTTGGCATCACCATCATCATCAATTGCAATTGTTATTATTTTATTCTTATTTTAATAACATTTTATTTTGCTATGGTTTTTTCCCTCCAGAGTCTGCTCACCGTGGCATTTACAGCTGAACTCTGCACAGATGTCCGTGGCCACCACAAGCCAAACCAGTGAGCAGGGAAGCTCATCCCAAGAATCCCTCACAGCAGAGGACAACTGAACTCATCACTGAGGTGACAACCTGGATGGTTGTCACCTCACTGGGACCTGGGCTCTGCCTTCTCCCAGCCTTTCTAAGCAAACTGCAAACATCACCTTCTCAGGTTGTTTGAAGGTCTCGT
Organism: Margarornis squamiger; assembly: GCA_035222235.1. Taxonomy (NCBI): domain Eukaryota; kingdom Metazoa; phylum Chordata; class Aves; order Passeriformes; family Furnariidae; genus Margarornis; species Margarornis squamiger. The sequence goes on along the minus strand of JAWWTY010000077.1, from coordinate 149,544,894 downwards.
CTCTCTGGCATCTGATGTCCTCCTCCCCTACACTCCACAGAGGAGGATGAAAATTAATGAATCCCATTAATCATTTATTAACAGCTAATTAATCCAGTGACTCTGGGACATTCCTCGTCACTCTGAGAACCAGCAAATCTGGGTAGTGGATGAGGAATGAGATTTTCCTTCAGTTCTAGTGGAAGCATCTCTGTGTTTGGCCACAAGAATCCCTGAGGAAGAGAACAGACTCTCCTCCCTCTTCCAAGAAAGCCAAGGGGTCTGAAGAGCTGATGGTGACAAGTCCCTCTCCCCAGCATCTCTTCCTCACTTGCCCCTCTTGGGATCCTACATTTTTTCCCAATAACATCTGCTTGGGAGTTTTTCTCCCACTGCCTCCTTGAATTAGGCAGCTCGAGGGGAAGTGAGAAGAAACCCAGGTGCTCTGGTGGCAAGTCAGGGCTGGTGGAATTGAACTCTGGGGCCGAGAAGCCTCCTGAATTCCCACCTCAGAGAGGATTGTGCACAGGGAATTGCAAAACTCAACAGATTGTGAGAGAATTTGCAAAATTATGCAGACTTTTAGCCAAGAGAGCCATACAGAGTGTTATAATTTTTTTTCCACAGTGAGGATAAGCCAAAAAGTTAATTTGAAGAAGAAGTTAATAAAATGTGAGTGGTGCCAGGTGGTGGTAGAGGTGAAGGTTGGACCTGGAAAAGGTTCTCATTCCATTGCTCTGGGCAGACCTGCTGAAGCAACACCTTTTGTTTGCCTTCATCTCTTTACAGATTCATAGGACCATTTAGGCTGGAAAAGACCTCTAAAAAGATTGAATGTAACCATTAACCCAGCACTGCCCAGTCCCCCACTAAACCACGTTCCTAAGTAAGGACAAAAGAGTTGCATTCACTCCCATCACTGGAGATTCCATCCAATTTTCATCTCTATATTGCACATTACACCAACCCTACTCCCCCCCTTGCTGAGTCCAGCTGCAGCTGATAAAATGTCTAGAAGAATATAAAGTCTTTATTTGAAGCTGGCAAAAAAAAATGGACACTTTTCCTTTGATGCTTTGCCCAAAATGGTCCATAAGGATCATGATTTAATCTGGTTTTATTTCCAGGGAAAATGTAGCATTGTGAGGCATTAACTCCTGTTATATCCCCTGTTAGGAGGGAGAAAGAAGGAGGTACTGAAGAAAATATATGTCTTTAATAATTAGGTCACATCTTTCATATTGGCATAAGAAAGCAGGTTGTTCACTTCAGGGGATTTCCTCCAGACTTCAAAACTGTACAATCAGAAAATGATTTGATCTGGAAGGGACCTTGAAGAGCATCCCATTCCAACCCCTCTGCTACATATCTCATTTGTTTGTTTTCTTCAAACCCTTTGACAAATGTACACAAAATTCCAGAGCAAAGAAGAAGAAAAGTCCCTTTTAGGTGCTGAGCAGCTCCAGGGATCTCCTAAGGCTCCTTGTCATGGCTAGGGGAATTGGACTGTTGTCCTGCTGGATTGAAAAACAATGCCCTGTCAAAATCCTTTCCTTCCATATCTAAAACTTTCATCTGGTGCTGGAGCACGTTCAGGGAAGGGAAGAGAGCTGGGGAAGGGTCTGGAGCACCAGGAGTGTCTGAAGGAGCTGGAGGGGCTCAGCCTGGAGAAAAGGAGGCTCAGGGGACCTTATTGATCTCTGCAACTCCCTAACAGGAGGATGGAGCCAGGTGGGATTGGAGTCTTCTCCCAGGGAACAAGTGACAGGACAAAAAGAAATATCCTCAAATTGCTCCAGGGGAGGTTGAGGTTGGATATTTGGAATAGGCTGCCCAGGGAAGTGCTGGAATCACGAACCCTGGAGGAGTTCAAAAAGCATGTAGATGTGGCATTTAGGGACACGGTTTAGTGGTGGCCTTGGCAGTGCTGGATTAATGGACTCAGTGACATTCGAGGTCTTTTCCAAGCTTAATGATTCCATAATTGTATGATTCTTTTCTTCCATGGGTCCACATTTTTCCTTTAGTTGTACTAAATGTCAGTGATAATCAGGACCCTCTCAAGCTTCTCCTGTACCAGGGCTCAACCACCACCTCCTCTTTGCATCATTCAAGCATTTCAACACCAATAAATTCACATTTGCCTCGAGCAACCTGCTGAAAACCACGTCAGGTTTGGGAGCAATCCCTGCAGAACATCCTGGGAGCTTTGTTTTGCCTTTTCCATTCATTAACGATTATCCACTGGCACCTACCTGAGATCTGGGTGTTAGGTGGCTTTTAATCCATTTTATTCCCCGTGTTCCATGTGAGTCACAACAGGAGTGCAAGAAGTCACCTGTTCACAGAGGCTGGAGGAGAAAAATGCTGAAGTAAAACCCTGGGGATAATGGGCTGGAGCATTTTATTCAGCCATGGGAAACATCAGTCATGGGAAATGCCTGTGGGAGTGTTGACTGCATAATAGCTGACATTTCCAATGCTGCAGGAATTGTTTACAATGGGTTTTATGCAGCTCCATTTGTTTTCCTGAGAAAACAAATGTTCTTTCTTGAAGCTGGAGATTAATACCTGAGTGTCGGGGCTTTACACGTGTCCAGAAAAGTTTACTTGGTCAAGAACCAACCCACACTTCAGTTTCTAGGTTTATTGCAGCAAAACAGATTTTGGAGAGGGTGAAACTGAACTGTAAACCTTTTTCTCCGAGCCTTACTAATGGTGCAGCCATGAAAATGTGGGGGAGAATCTGTTTTGCAACCACAGCATTGGCATCTTTGGTAGGAAAAGAGGATTATTTTAACCTCCATTTCAAGACATTTTTCTGGACCTCCTTTCCCTCCTCCTGTAGCCATGGGGTGCTTCTCAGCCTCATTTTTTAGAAGCTGAAATTAAAGAGAAAATTATTTTTCCATTTCTATTTTTTTTTATACTAACTGAGCAGCTGCTCTTTTTTGAAGTTAAGGGTAACTATCAATGAGTGAATGAAAATATTTGTGGGATCTGAGAGAAATTCCTGTCTAATACTGAGGAGTGGCTGCTACCATGGAAAACTTATGGTGGGATACCAGTATATGGACTAGAACCATCTCTCTCCTCTGAGGGACCTCATAATATCCATGGAATGTTCCACACTCCCTAACCCAGACAGATTTTTTAACATTTTTACAGCCTGAGAAGTACAGGTGGGTACTGTCACCACGAGAGGACTTTAATCAGCAGGTAAATAACTACAGTGAAGGATGTCACAAATATTCAGTGTTTCTTTTTCTTTGTTTTTCTTTAGGAGTGGGAGGCTGCCCTGGTTTAAAAGGGATTTGTGGTTGGATTTGCTGATCTGGGTTGTGGACTTAACAACAATTTGGGGCAATAAAAGTTTGAGAGCTCTGCTTCTCTCCCCTTGGGTGAGTGTGGATTAGTGTAAGAAATCCAGTCTAGGCAGTGGCTCCTGCAAAGCTTTTCATCAAGGATTAGTGACCCAGTTTTGTTGGATTAATTGGACCAAGGACAAAGGACTTCTGTCTCCCATAGTCAAGAAGTTGGACCATTTTTATTTCTTCTCTTTTCTGAAGAACATTCCCATGTAGACCTCTTTGTCTTCGTGTCATCAAAGGTGGGCAACACCAGCCCCTCCAAAGAGGCTACTCCTCATTCCTTTGAAGACTACCTAAATTTCCACTGTCTTAGAGATTTCAGGCTCTGCATCCTGAGTGGACAAAGGTTCCTCTCTGAAAACCTTGACTGAAATGTCACATCTGCCAGTTCTCCCTTCTTTGTCCAGGTTTTTCACTTTTGAACATCACTGGGTGAAGGATCTTCATTATTATGCAGGAACAAGGTGCACCCAATGGCAGGACCAGCAGGAGCTCTCCAGTGAAGGAAGGAGAAGGTCTTAGCTCACCATCCCTGGAAATGTTCCAAAAATGTGTGGATGTGGCACCTGGGGACACGGTTTAGTGGTGAATGTGGTTGTGCTGGGTTGATGTTTGGACCTGATGATCTTAGAGGTCTTTTCCAACCTTAATTAGTCTCTGGAACTAGAATTAGAATTGGGTGTTGGATGAAAGGGAAAAGGTGATATGGGGAGAGGTGATATTTTGGAGGCTCAGGATAAACAGAAATCAATAGTTTAGGGTTTTATGATGCTGCATTGCCTTTTTGAGGTGTGGAAGTTCCTTGCTGAGCCCATTTTTGTCACTCTGTCCTGCAGCAAAACAGGCCACCTGATGTGAGGGCTTGAAAGGGGCTGAGAAGAAGAGGGAGAATGACTTTTTACATGGACACAAAGTGATAGGACAAAGGGGAATGGTTTTAAACTACAAGAAGAGAGATTTAGATTAGAGATTAGGAAGAAATTCCTCCCTGGGAGGGTGGTGAGGCCCTGGCACAGGTTGCCTAGAGAAGCTGTGGCTGCCCCATCCCTGGAAGTGTCCAAGGCCAGGCTGGATGGGGCTTGGAGCAACCTGGGCTAGCGGAAGGTGTCTCTGCCCATGGCAAGGGGTGGAAAATGATCCTGAAAGTCCCTTCCAACCCAAATCATTCTGTGATTCTCAGACAACTTTTGTTCCCTCCACAGGAGCCAGTCTCTGGACGGTGCCAGAACTGGATCCAGAGCTGTGCTGGGATGCAGAGAGATGGAGACTCATCCCTCTTTCTGACCTCTCAGGTGGAGAGGTGTCATCTCCTTTGCAAGAAGTCAGAGTCGCCCCACGGGGCCTCTGAGGTCTGGCCTGATCCCTTTCCCCCCTGAACAACCCTGTCTTTTTGAACGTTGCCTGAGCCTCCAGGCAGTGTTCAGAAACTCTCTATTAACAATCAAAAATACTCATTAATGCAGTGCAATGGTGTTCAGGAGAGCTTTTCCAGGGCTCCCATTGCCCCTGCTGAAAGCCTGGAGTTGTGTTGCTAGGCTGCTCCAAATCCAACCTTCTGCCTTCTCTTTGTTTTGCTGCTGCAATTTGTATTTATAATTTTATTTACATCAAATTTTTTTGGCCAGGTGCTCTATTCCAAGCTATTAACACTTATTTTTTTCTGTAGTTGTCATTGCCATAAAACTGTTTGATCGTGCTAAAGGGTTGTAAGGGCTTTTGTTGGTTTAATTTCATTTTTTTTCCTTAATTGTCTTTGTAAATATCACAGTGAAATCCATTCTCGGTTTTCCCAGAACAGGTGGGAGTCAAAGAATTCATGGAAGGTAACAGAGTTATTCCCCTTTGTGGGATCCTTTTGTAGTGCCACAGGCAATGTTGCAATTAGGAAAGACCTTGCAGGGTGACTGGTGGAGGAAACATCAATGCCTTGGAACTCAAAGCTCCTCCAACAGAAGGGTCTGACTTCAGTTGACTCCAGGTGGGACAGAGGAGGAATTTCACTGGTGCCCTTGAGCCAGCACTAAAAGGACATCAGCTCTGAGCAGCCTGGGCTGGTGGGAGGTGTCCCTGTCCAGCCCCAGTTGGAACTGGATGATCTTTAAGATCCCTTCCAACTCAAACCCTTCCGTGATCCTATTTCCAGCTCCACTATTAAGGACCATGGAACAAACAAATTCCTGGCCCAGTTGTGCTGTCCTGGGAGGTTCTCATTGACAAAGTGAGGTACTACCAGCTCTCATCACTTCACTAAGAGCCTCCTGATGATTGGTACAATCCATAAAGCTCCTGAGCTTGGTCTTGTGTCATTTTGTGATAATCTCTACTTTCATATTTTTCATAAAGACCTCACGTAATTGCCAAGAGAGTTTTCCCAGATGTGACCTCTCTGTGCTCCGATGGATCAGAACTAAAGCACAAGGAAAGGCCATAGAGTTTCCAAATTGACAAATTTAGGTGCCTCAGTTTGAGCAGAGCTTCTCTCAGTTCTGAAAAACTTTTCCTCTTGCCAGGTGGCTACAAACAGGTCTGTGAAGCCAAAGAGAGCAATTTCTCTCTCTCATTGACCATATAACTTTCCCTTTGCTTTTGGTTCCTGACTGCAGAATTGCATCCCACTTGAAAATCACAATTTTTAGAACAAAAATCTATTCAAAAGACGATTGAAATCTCTGTCAGATGTAAAAGTCTTTTTAACTGCAACCAATCTAACTGGACAACCGAACAAGATACTAAGGGCATGTGTCCCTTGTATGAAATGTGACACAAAGATAACAAGGTCATGTGTCCAGACTGCAAAATAAAGGCACTACAAAGGGTAAAGAAAGCCCTGAGGAGCCTGAGATTTTATTTTCATGTGTGGTTGCACCTTGCCAAGTGCATTCTTTTTAGGAGCATGGGAAAAGGGACACCTCTTGAATGAATCTCAGTGTCCTGGATCAGCTGCTTTACTGCAAAGGCAGGTTGGCAAAAGTATCTGTGAGGGAAGCTGATTTGATTCCAAATATTGGTGTTGCCTTCAGGATTTGGGGAACTGACTTCAGGGCTTAGTCTGAGTGAATGACAACTGAACACTCATGAGGCAACGTGTAGACACGATGAGAAGAAGACATCCCTCCACAGATTTCAAGGAATAGTGGAGAAAACCACATCAAACATGCCCACAAGCCTATTTCCCAGTCTGAAAACTGCAAGCACCTAAATAATCTCTCAGCCATTGTCAATGTTGCCCTGGAAGAGAGAGACATTTAGGAGGGAACGAGGTTTGGAACAATGAAATGTCAGTGGTGACGTTAAAGGGGAAACAAATGTTCCCAATGGATGTTCTGAGGAAAGAGCTGCCATAGATCTGAGGAACCTGGCTCTGGGTCTGCACGGGGGCTTTTTCTCCTCCCCTTGTCTCCTTTGTTGTTTATCATATTTCTTTCTGCATGAACATCTGGCAGAGGCAGCCCCCGAAAATTCAAGAGACATAAAGACCTCACAGGTTTTTCTTAGGCTAAGTTCAATTGCCACACTCATTGTTGATCACAGGTTTTATGACTTCTCCAAGGCAAGACACTGGTTCCTACAAGAGCACCAGGGGTGACAATTGTCACCCTTCAGACCCTCAGAAGCCAAGACGCTGATGGATAAATCAAAAGAGGATCTCAACAGGTTGTTACCTTAGGATGACCTTACTGCTGCTGTAGGGGAAAGGTTGGAAAGTGGAGGAGCTCCAGACAAGAGCTTTGAAACAGGAGCAGAATCTCTTGCACTTGAAGCTCTCACTGGGAGGAGATACCTTGACATGGTCCTGATTTCTTGGTCCTGTTCCTCCTGTTCTATCAGAGCTTTTCAGCCTTCTGCAACCACTGGAGCAACATACTTAGGAACTTCCAAGCTGTAATCTATGAATGGATCCATCCCATTGCTGGGTGAATCCCATGGGAGGATGAATCCCATGGAAGGATGAATCCATGAATGGTGATGAAGCACCTGGCCAAAAAGAAGTGCTGGATTTGGATTTTCCTACCTGTGTGTTGGGTATGTGTTGACCTCAGGCTTAGGGATAATCTAAGACACAGCCTTGTAATTATCCCTGCTAAAGCTGCCCCGTTCATGGAATCATGGAAGGGTTTGGTTTGGAAGGGACCTTAAGAACCATCTTGTTCTGATCCCCTGCCACGAGCAGGGACACCTTCCACTATCCAAGGTTGCTCAAAGTCCCATCCAACGTGGCCTTGGACACTTCCAGGGATGGGGCAGCCACGACTCCTCTGGGCAACCTGTGCCAGGGCCTGCCCACCCTCACAGGGAAGAGTTTCTTCCTGACATCCCATCTAAACTTACACCCTTTCAGCTTAAAGCCACCTCCCCTTGCTCTGTCAGTAGAGATCCTTGGAAAAAGTCCCTCTCCAACCTTCCTGCAGGCCCCCTTTGGGTACTGGAAGGGGCTCTAGGGTCTTCCAGAAACCTTCTTTTCTTCAGGTTGAAGAGCCCCAACTCTCTCAGCCTGTCCTGCCAGGAATGATATTACCAGTACAATATTCAACTCTCCTTTGAGTCCCTGATGAGCCTTGAAAAGTACCTGTGGTGGGAGAGAAGCTGCTCTCTCAGAATTCAAACAGTTTATAAGCAACCTGGTCTAGTGAAAGGTGGGCAGGGGTTTGGAACAAGGTGATCTCTAAGTTCCCTTCCAACCCAAACCATTCTATGATTCTAAGATTGGTTTATTAATAACAGCTAGTTAAGGAGCAGAAAATGAACCTCACATTTAAGACTGCTATCAGCAATGCAACAGATAAACTGCAGCACACAGACAATCAGTCACTGCTCCCCCAGCGAAGGAAGGAGAGAATCAAAAGGGTAAAAGTGAGAAAACTCATGAGTTGTGATAAAGCCAGTTTAATAATTTCTCCATTAAAGTCCCGTTTTATGGGTTTGCTGCTCTGCCTCTACCTGTCCCTCTTTGCCCACTTTGTTAAAAGCAGGCCATTAAAAAGTAAAATAAAAGAGATGACTCCCAAATTAGATAATAAAGCCGCGGCCAAGCAGGTCATTTGTGGCTATGAATTTTTTATGTCCGTGCCATTGATGTGATCGAGCAAAGAGGGGAGGGAAACAGGAGCACTTTGCTGAAGGACTGAGCACTCAGTTGGATTTAGGGTACCAGAGAGTGCTGATCCTTGCTGGAGTCATCAAAAATGACACAAAGAACAACCACACATCTCTCAGAAGACATTCTGCTGATTGCAGAAGACCTGGGGCAGTAAGAGATCAAACCTCAGTGGTTTCCAGCTTGTATTACAAATAAGGGCTTGTATATAAGAGGTTCATCAATAGTTTTCTTGCTTCTTTCTTTGCTCTCTTTCAGGTGATAAACTGGAGTAATGGAGGCAGGAGAAACACCCCCTTGGGTTAAATGAGCCCAAACCAATCAAGTGCTTTTGTAGAAATAAACCTTCAGCTTGGGTTGAGCGAAGCAGTTATTCAACCTGGATCAAAAGCTGGGGGTTTTTTTTGCCCCTTAATGGTTTGTTGTTTGGGGCTAAATTTCTAAATTAAATATTGCCTGTGAGGAAAGATAAAGCATCTCATCACTACAGAAATCCTTCTTTTCGGCTGAGGAATTCAGCTGTTAAATAGACCTGGATTGTTTCGGTCCAACAGTTCTGAAGAGCAAAAGTGCTTAAGCACATTTATTTTTTTTATGCATTAGTGTCAATTTGCTGCCTTTTTTTTTTTATTTTTTGGCTCATCCTGCTCTGCTGGTATTTTTGAAGCTGCTAGTGGTACATTTTCTCTGGGTAAATATGTGCAGTGTAAAATTTACAGCAACCCTGGATAGGAGGCAAATGTAATAGTTCCTACAAATACACTTGGGAAGGACAAGTGGAAATGGCCTCCAGTTGCAGCCAGGGAAGTTCAGGTTGGATATTAGGAAAAAATTCTTCACTGAAAGAGTGGTCAAGCACTGGAACAGGATGCCCAGGGAAGTGATGGAATCACCATCCCTGGAAATGTTAAAAAAGGAGTAGATGTGGCACTTCACCATATGGTTTACTGGACATGGTGGTGTTCAGCCAAAGGTTGGACTTGATCTTGGAGGTCTTATCCAACCTTAATCCATCTGTGATTTTATATCTTTTTCTTCAGAGTAAGAGAGGTCTTTGCCCATCTCCATCCTGTGGCCACCATCCCTTCCCAGCCCAACAAACAGGGCCACACTGACCTGCTAAAAAGCACTTTTAGACAATAGATTAGGAATGACTGTGCCAGCTGCTCACACAGATGTGCATTGCCCTGGCTGGGGCTGAGCCAGCTGTGAAGGGGAAGGAATGTGGGCACGGTTTGAACTGTGTGAAGTCTAAGGAGACCCAAAGGGAATTTTGCCACTCAACTTTTATTCCATAGAACCATAGAATGATTTGGTTGGAAAGAACCTTCAAGAACATTTTGTTCCAACCCCCTGCCATGGGCAGGGACATCTTCCACTAGACCAGGTTGCTCCAAGCCCTGTCCAACCTGGCCTTGGATACTTCCAGGGATGGGGAGTCCACAACCTCTCTGAGCAGGCTGTTCCCATTGCCCTCACAGTGAACCTTCCTAATATCTCTCTAAACCATATAAAATAAACCAATTCCAGACCACAGTAGTCCATGCAGGCCAGAGAAGACACATGCACTTGCTCTGTTTCACTCCTGATATGATGTCTACACATTTTGACCTCATTTTTCACTGAATCTGCTGTTTTTTATAATGACTTCCAAACACCTGCCATGCTTATGTATGTTCTGCTTTTCTCACCCAGGGACACTGTCCTAGGAGTGAGTCAAACCACTGTTCCACTCCAGAATTCAGCACTGCAAAGCAGGAGAAAACACAAAATCCCCAAAAACCCAGAAATGTGGACCTGGGGGCGTGTAGGGCATTTCCCTCCCACCAAAGTGGATGAGCAAAGACAGGTTTAACTAGGATTGCATCCAGCCTTTAGCTTGTATGATCCATCTTACCTCATCCCCATCAAGGGAGGCTTTTTCCTGATGAGTAAGTTTAAAATGCAGAAGGCTGAGAAGCCCTAAACTCTTCTGGTCTCTTGTTAACTCATCACATAGATCTTGTTACTCATCACCACACAGACTTGAGGTAACTGTTAATTGAAATATCACTTAGTCTCCTGATATTCTGAGAGGGCCACGTGCCCTTATCTGCCTTAACCAGGAGTCTGCAGTGACTTAGGTCATTAAGCAGAGATGGATTTTATATATAAAAAAAGCTGTATCTCACATCATTAGTGTTCAAATCACCCTTCTACATTTTATTTCCCTAAATAAGATGATTTGGAAACCTGCAACAATAGGGTTTGGCTGCATTGAAGCCTCACCAGGCATGATGAGAGGAAATAAAACATGATGGGAAGCATAAGGAAGGCTAGAAAAGATGGGAAGAGGAAAGGAAATAGAGAAAATAATTACACAGCACCCTGAATTCTTCACTGTACCACCAACATTGCTTGCTTTCAGCCAAGATGGAGCTCCACCAGGCTGGAGGTAACAGAGCCAGAAGTAGAGGGGGACACAAGACCTGTGGAGCACAGACATTGTTCATACAAACTCTGGCAACTCTTTGTAGAGGAGTTGTATAATTATTGAGGTCAGGAGGGACTTCAGAGGTGCCTGGTCAAAACCCTTTCTCAGAGCAGGGATAACTTTGAAGCAAGAGCCAAATTCAAAATTACAGCAGGTTGCTCAGGGACTTTTCCAGTGAAGTCTTGAATATCTCCGAATATTAAAATATCTCATTTTTTTTCTGCTGTTTCACTTTTCCTCTGGGTGAACAAAGCCAGATCTTGCAAATAACATTATCCTGTGAGTCTAATTGCTGTGGGAAGTATTTGGCCACTGGAGTGATAAGGAAAATAGCTGGATGTGTGGATGAAAGATCTCCCTCAGGAGATGGGATGATACAACCCTGTAGTCTTCAGTCCTAATGGAGTTTTCTCATCTGCCAATTATTTCCTTCTTCCTTCTGCTTGTTCAGCATTAACTATTCAAAATGCTGCTGGATTGCCTGTGACATCCAAGAACCTGGACTTTGAGTGCCCACCCAGAGCTGTGTCAATCTTCTTTCAGTGAACTCCATGTCTTTGGGGGCCATTCCAGAAGCTTTCTCTGGCACCAATAGCCTTGAGCTTGGGTTTGAGCTCAAATTCACATCCTTTAGGTCAGCTGGAGTGACGAAAAAGTTATTTTCATGACCATTTAACCATGATTGTGCAACAGTAACCTCCCCATCAGGACCACAGATGAAGGCTTGAGGGACATCCTGAGGTCCAGAAGTCCCTGACTGGGCAATCAAGGTGTTGGAGTTCTTCTGTGAACGAGATAATATTTGTAAGAAATTGAAGAAACAGTGGTTGGCAGTACAAACAACAGCAGAAACAAAGTGTAAAACTTTTACAGGTAATATAATTAGTTGTCAAAGCCACTTGCCACAGGAGGAAAGAAAATTTCAACCTGGAAATCCCTTAAAAAAGAGCAGGTTTTAAAATGTTCAGCTTTAGTTCTTATTTACTGTTCTAGAGATGAGACAGGAAATGTTTGGTGAGACATGATTTAAGCACAAAGATGAGCTTGATCATCAATAATGACCTACCATAGAACCATGGAATGGTTTGGGTTGGAAGGGACTTCAAGGTCATCTAGTTCCAACCCCCTGCCATGGGCAGGGACACCTTGCATTAGACCAGGTTGCTCCAAGCCCCATCCAGCCTGTCTCTGGACACTTCCAGGGATGGGGCAGCCACAGGTCCTTTGGACAAACTGTGCCAGGACCTCAACACCCTCTCAGGGAAGAATTCCTTCCCAATATCCCATCTAACCCTGCTCTCTGGTAGTGGGAAGTCACTGCCCCTTGGCCTGTCACTCCATACCCTTGTACCAAGCCCCCTCTCCAGCTCTCTTGGAGCCCCTTTGGGCACTGGAAGGGGCTCTCAGGTCTGCCTGAAGCCTTCTCTTCTCCAGGATGAACAGCCTAACTCTCTCAGCTTGGCCTTCAGCTGCCCCACTATCATGAAACATCCAAATTGCCAAATGAGTTAAGAGTGAGCCACCCAAAAGCAGAGATTTCTGCTCAACATGAGACCAGAGCTCAGCGGGAGATGTGGCCCTGTAGAAGATCCCCCATGGGCTTCCTCACAAAATTCATGTCCTCTTACATTTAACTCCAGAATCCCAGAATCGCTGAGACTGGAAAAGACCTCCAAGATCATCAAGTTCAACCTTTGACCCATCCCCACCTCGTCACCCAGCCCAGAGCACTGAATGCCACATCCAGTCATTCCTTGAACACCTCCAGGGATGGGGACTCCACCACCTCCCTGGGCAGCCCCTTCCAATGCTTGAAACCCTTTCCAGGAAGAAATTTGTAATTAGTAACCAAACTGCACTGACATTCCAGTGCCAGCTTTGAAATAATTACAGGGCAGCAGAACATCAGCAAAATGAGCTGCAGCTCCTGAGGCAGCTGAAGCCCTGAGGACTAAAAGAGTGCAATTAGCAGAAGGCAAATATTCACTGAGAACCTCCCTGTGCTCCCAGTGGGAACAGCGAGGAGTTGGACTTGAAGAGCATTCGGGATGCCAAGGAAATCAAAGGAGTTGTTGGATTTACTGGGGAGTTGGAGAGGCTGGAATTCACCTGCTCTTTTCACATCACCACCAGCCAGTGCTGCTGGTCATGGGGCAAAAGGTTTCCTTTAGGAATCGTGGGATCACAGAATGGTTTGGATTGGAGGGGACTTGAAGGTCATCTTGTTGCAACCCCTTGCCCTGGGCAGGGACACCTTCCACTAGCCCAGGTTGCTCCAAGCCCCATCCAACCTGTCCTTGGACACTTCCAGGAATGGGGCATGTGTTAAAATGTGATAGGATTTGATCAATAGATTTGTTTCAGCATTAATGAAATGTCCATATATCAGGATTTCTTGTGACATTGTTTCTCCTCCTTTGTTCAGTTGATTCTCAACCCTTTCTTCTTTCCTGTGTCTTTCTTCACAGCCAAGGCACTTATTTTCCTCCTGTACTCAGCACTGGGGAGGCCACACCTCAAATCCTGGGGTCAGTTTTTGGCCCTTCATGGTAAGAAAGACACTGAGGGGCTGGAGAGTGTCCAGAGAAGGCACTGGAGCTGGGAAGGGTCTGAAGCACCAGGAGCAGCTGAGGGAGCTGGGAGGGGCTCAGCCTGGAGAAAAGGAGGCTCAGGGGGGACCTTCTTGCTCATTCCATGGTTCTATGACATCCTTTCTGCCTTTTGAAAATGTAAACACAGCAGAAAACCACCTGAACCTGGCAATGTCTCCATGGTGTGATTGGTTTTCCTTTGGATGGCAAGAGCAGATGGAGAGAGCAAAACCAAAATCCTCTTTCAACACAGATGGAAAGTCTATCCAGGAAGACCTTCTGGAACCAAGACTGAAAGACTCAGGGCTGAAGATTTATGTATATAAAATGTTGGTAGGTGTCATGCTTCTCAAACTGACAGGTGTTCTAATACTCATTGAATCCTACAGAGCTTGTGACTGGATCTCCCAATTACTTTAATATTAGTTGGTGACAATAAAAACACCTTGATCTGCACGTTGAGGGACAGAGAGGAATGTTTAGGCTTTCAATAAGCATGAAGGAATATTATTTTAAGGGATTATGGAGAATGTAGCTGCTCACACACAGCATCTCTTCTAACTCACATTGTTTTCCAGTGAATTGGCCCTTGTTAGTCAAGCTCCATTGCTATTCTCATGATGAAGAGGAAGCCAAATTTAATACTGGTCTGCTGTTAAGTGTCTGAAAGCTTTTTAATTCCAGCACCTGCTCATCCAGACATGTACAGCAGGATATATCCTTTTTATTTGGTGGAAAAGTCTGACTGGGAAAGGAAGAGATTATCTTCTTTCCCTCCTGGAACCCTTTACTCGGAGTGGGTGATCACGGCCTGTGCTGACTCATCAGAGTAAAAAAAAAAAAATAGAAGAAGAAAATAAATTTAAAAAGAAAAAAAGAAGGAAGAGAAAAAAAAAAAAATAATATAACATAATAAGTAAAAAAGAAAGAAGCAATGGCTGCTCCTGATTCCCAGGGAAATTTGCTCTGTGATTTCAGATCTCTGGCAGCCCATTCATCACCGTCCCCCAGAGAATTACTGCAAGCAGTGTGAGATTGGGGTTGCACCACTGGGGACAAAGCCAAACTCAGCTCTACCACAGGGTTTTCCAACAGAAATTCAAACCAGGCTGCTTAAAGGACACAGGAAAGGAGACAGGAGCACAGAGCGGACTGCTGAACAGCTCTGGGGGTTATTCAGGGATTCACCAGTTTTCCTTCTCAGTGAGATTTACTTTTTGCTCAGGGTGAGGAACCCCTTGACAGACTGGAAAAAGTCCCAGAGAGGCCACAAACTGGTGAGGGAGTGAAGGAAAGGGATCAAGGATCTGTCAGAGTAGGTCCAGAGGGGACCATGAAGATGATCTGAGGGCTGGAGCCCCTCTGCTCTGGAGACAGGCTGGGGGAGCTGGGAATGTCCAGTGTGGAGAAGACTCCAGAGAAACTCTTCCAGTGCCTAAAGGGGCTCCAGAAGAGCTGGAGAGGGACTTGGGACAAGGGATGGAGGGACAGGACAAGGGGGAATGGCTTCAAACTGGCAGAGGGCAGGGTTAGATGGGATATTGGGAAAGAATTCTTGGCTGTGAGGGTGGGGAGGCCCTGGCACAGGTTGCCCAGAGAAGCTGTGGCTGCCCCATCCCTGGAATTGCCCAAGGCCAGGTTGGATGGGGCTTGGAGCAACCCTGGATAGTGGAAGGTGTCCCTGCCCATGGCAGAGGCTTGGAATGAGATGAACTTTAAGCCCCTTCCAACCCAAACCTCTCTTTGAGTCAATGATTCTTCTGGAGATAAAGTTCAAGAACCCAGAGTTGTGCCCGTGGTCCCCTCTGTGTCCCCAGACAGTCAGACTTGCTCTTCTGGAAGCACCAGAGGGGCTGTGCATGGGAAAAAGTGTGAAATGAAAATGGACATAGCAAAGATTCCCATGTGGACATCACGGAATTAACACAAATGCAAAGTCTTCCAGGTGAGCCTGGGAAAAAAAACAGCTTCCAGTTGGAAAACCCCAACAAAATTTGGGGAGATTTTAACAAATAACAGCTCTGCCAAAGCTGCCTCAAGGAGCAGTTGTCTTAAGGAGATAATGATGTTGTTAATTGATGGATGCTGATGTTAATTGCAGATGTTAGCTGATGAACTATCCCCTGTGACAGTGCAGTGACTTCCTTAAGCTCCTGAACTCTCTGGGAATCGAAGCACAGGCACATCCCTGGCCAAGACTTCCCTTGGGAGAGCACTGATAAACCGTACAAGCCAGCACGAATTAATTGTGTTCCTGAGGACTCCAGATAAGAGCAAAGTGCTGACACTGGGTTTTGTTTTTTTCTTTCAGTGGAGGAAGATTCTGGTTCTCGTTGCAGATATGTCTCCTCTTGATTTCAGGAGGGTACCAAGAGATTTAGATAAAGGCAACCTAAAACTTCACTTTGCCAAGTCATCTTGGCACGAAAAAGAGCGTTTTCGGGTTGATCTGTCCTACTGTTCTACTGGACAGCATATTTTTGCACTTTTAGGTGAAATAAGAACTGCATTTGGGATAAAATTAATAGAATTTGGACATCCTGAAGTACTTAAATCTGTGGGGAGACCCCTCTTTATTATAGATGTGTTTAGACAGTTTGTATGTGGGACGCGAGTCTTCATTTTGAATTCTTTATTCGCTGAACCAGGCTGAAATTTTGTAATGGCAATAAAAGAAAATAATAAAAAAAAAGTGCTGCTTCAAATTATAAAATAATTAAACACAGTTAAACTTGAAGCTGCTCTGGCAAAGTGTAATAGTAAAAGGCCATTAAATGAGCTGTCCATTTATAGAAAACATAAGCTATAAAATTCATTTTTAATGGACTGTTTCCATGGAAATGTTCTTTAGGAGAGAGGTTTTATAGTGTATTAAGCAGCACAAGGAGTTAAGCTGACTGGAGTGGTGGCTGTAATGCAGGGGTTATGGTTTGTAAAAAATTGAAGCTGTTAAAAGGTTTATGGCCAAGAGAGTGAGGAATAATTCAAAACCCTTTATCACTCACCCAGCAAAATTGAGTGTTAAAGCTCAGCACACCTACTGAAGTGGAATCCCCTCATTAGCTCGTTACCCAAATGTCTCAGAAAGAGAGAGAAAATCTGTTCCCTGATTATGGAGGTAATAATAATTATAGGTAATTTGTACATCCTCGTTGCATTAATTGATGGAATCTTGAGGTATTTTTAAAATATTAATTAAATGACTAGCTCTGTGCAATAAAATGGCTCTGCACGATAAAACCTTGCTTTTATTTGCAACTTGCTCCTTCTGCCCAGGCCTAATGGTTGCTATTTAGTGTTGGGATTTCATTAACGTGCTGCTGAGACTGTGATCCAGGCAGAAGTCCAGCACTGAGGTCCACAGTTAGTCAGGTCCCTGTCCCAGGGATTGGAAAATTCAGGTAAGAATGAAAAAGGCTGTGAGAAAAAGCAGAAGTTCAGAAAGGGAATGGCTTTGCCTGTTCTTTTGAGGCATTTCTAGACAAAGGAGATGCCCTGGGTTCAATCAGCAGTTCTTTGCCAGTGAGTCGTAGAAACATGGAATGCTTTGGGTTGGAAGGGACCTTAAAGGCCATCCAGATCCAACCCCCTGCCATGGGCAGGGACACCTTCCACTAGCCCAGGTTGGTGAAATGCATCCAACCTGGTCTTGAACACTTCCAGGGATGGGGCTGCCATCACTTCTGAGAGGTCTAAGACAACATGGTCCAGGAAGAGTCCAAGGCCATGTTAGATGGGGCTTGGAGCAACCTGGTCTAGAGGAAGGTGTCCCTGTTGATCTTTAAGGTCCCTCCAAACCCAAACCATTCCATGATTCTGTGATAGAATTCCCCTCCGTTTTGGGACAGAAGGCTCACAAGTGGGCAAAAGGAACCAGGAGGGACTGAAATGTGTTTATCATTCAGCCTGGCTACGTCTGCCTCTGTGTGTACAGTCACAACCCAAATTAGGAGCAGCTTTCCATTCATAAGCTGACTCTAGAGCAAAGAGCAGCCATAACAGCATTTTTGGAATACTCAGGAGCACTGAGATGCTGGCACAGCAGGAGCCTTCCCTTCTGTTCTGAAGGATTGATCAGCTGAATAAGGACGACAGCAACCTCAGCTGAGGGTTTTGCAGCTTATTTCAACCTCCACGTGCTTGTTTCTCCACGTCTCCCAGCTCAGTCCTCTGGGACAGATGTCCCCACACTGCCAAGAAGGAATTTCATCCCAATGTCAAACTGCCAGGAGTTTTGCAAGCAGAGGATCTACTGGAAATCCACGGGGAGGCTGCATCAAAGCACCTTTATCCAGCACCTTCCTGCCTCCAGCCTGGCACCGGGGGACTCAGTGCCCTGGAAAGAGCTGGAACAAATGACCTGCTTTCCTCCAGTAGTCCTGGGAAGGGGTTTGTTTGCCAGCCAGCTGGCCCTTGCTAATGAAAGGTTCTTACCAATGACCCAGAGGCTTGTTTAGTCAATTCTCTGATGTTCTTTTTCTGCTGTTTCTTCCTCTGGCACTCAGAGAAGCGGAAGAAAGTTGCTTTAATGCGAAGTGACAATTCACAACTGAGACCATTTCTTCCTGTCAAGGAGGGTAAAGAGCCAGGAAGAGCCTTCAGGTCTGCAGATGCCCAACCACAGAGGAGCTTTGCTCTAATGTCACTCCTTGTCCCTTCTCTAAGCATGACATGGATCCATTCATGGAGCTCAGGTGATGTCCTGGCAACCCCTGTCCTCCCAGAACCTGCCCAGTTATGCCCTGAAGCCTCCAAATCTGGGGTTTCATGATATTCCACCAGCATTGCCTCACTTTTAACCACATCTTCAACGATTTTGAGCAGTTTAGTACAGACACACACACTAAAGGTGTTATTTCAAAGTGTTTCGAAGAGCTTTCTTAGTCTGTTTAATTTCCCTTTCCATTTAAAAATGCTATAAAATATATCTAGTGCTGGGCTTTGTGTCTGCCCAGTGATATCCCCTGAATCTCCTGCTTAATTCTGGCAGAAAAGTTTTGTGTGAAAGCAATGAAGAGGGGTTTGTTTTTTTTTGCGTGAGGATCCACAAGCACAAAGACACACCAACCTCTTCCACAAACCTTCAAATGAGAAGTCACCCAAGTGCTGAAACATCCTGCTTGAAAAAATCCTCCAAAATAGCAACCAACACATTGCAGCAGCTCTGTTGACTTGCTTTGTGCCCCAAGGGCTTGGTAGAGTCGATGGTGAAGAGCAGGCTCAAGGTGGAATGAGGTAATTCCAGCCCCATGTCCTACATATTCCCTGTGCATCCATCTCCAGTGTCCGTACGTCGTGCTCCGAGAGCCTGGGAACAGCTCAGCACACACCTTGGAAGATCTGAGACTTGCTGGCTGTCTGGGCCAGGTCTGGGCTTGATTTATGGAGGTTCAGTAAGAGTTTAACTTGTGAGAGAAGTTGAGTGTGCTCAGAATTCCCACCCTCCGAGATCTCCGACCTCAATGTGAGCACAGGCAGAGCTGGGCTGGGCTGAGACCCAAAATCAATCAGTAGGGTTGGTGTCCTCTGGTGTGTTCAGGGGTCTGGTGGCTTAATGACATCCCTCCAAGGTGTGTCCTTCTGCTCAAGGTGACCCAGAGTCATGGGATGCTGAGGCACAGCTGACTTTGACTGTTATCACCATTACATTCATTCTACTTCAATATTTGCTCTTTCAACAAGCAAAAGATTTTGTTTATTGGTTTAATCTATTTTTCAGTACCTTGGTCAGGCAGTTTGGCCACTGAGATCAAGTTAAATGTCTTTGCCTCCTTTCCTTGTCCTTGATTGTGGTTCCAGAGAGGATGTGTAACACCTCTAGCCACAAAAAACCCAAGAGAAAATTAATTTATTAATCAGATTACCCTAAAAAAATGAGAAAAAACCCAATAAAAATAAGAAGTGAAAGAGGATTTTGAGCCACCTCAGATAATACAGGAAGTAAAAGTATCAAGAAGGGAGGAAAATGACTTCACAATGGGATTCTCTGGTCTGGTTCCTGAGTTTAGAAGTTCTTTGGCATGGATACAGCAGAAAGAAATAGAAGTAAAATATCAGGAAGGGAAGGAATTGGCTTCAGAGAATTCATGTCTCCCTGGAGAACCAGGAATTGTGGAGCGAGAGCCAAAGCTTGGGAATCAAAACGAGCCCAGAATTGGAGGGCTGGAAAGGGATTTCCTCTCAGCAGAGAGATGAACACACGAGGGATCAGAATAAAACACCTGGAAGTGAAGCTGTAGCCTGGTGATGACTCAAACTAAACCAGCAGTTTAACATTTTTGGTGGTTTTTTTGTTTGTTTGTTTGGGTTTTTTTGGTGGGTTTTTTTTCCCCGTGTTTGTACTGGATTTTTAGCTTGTGTATAAAAAATTGCATAAAACAACCAGACAAACAAACAAAAAACCACCAAACTGCCAATAATATTTAAAAAAAAATAAATAAAAAAATCAAACCCCCCCACAAGCACATGAAAATCCCCCCATAGAAATATTTAGCTTATGGAAACCACCCCCTCAATTTACTGCTGAGCACAAAACCCCAGTAGAAAGGCTCAGACCTGATGAATAACCCACCCCAAGGCACAGGTTGCACCATCTAAAACCACCTGAGGACAGAAAGGTTTGTGCAATTCTTTTGCACAGGGAGAAACACCTGAGGAAAAGGGGAAATGGGAAAGGCAGGGGAAGTTTTATACACTGGACATGAGGCAGAGATGTCCTCTTTTTTTTCCTCAATCTGTGTGGATTGCCTTGGACAAAATGTTCATGGAGCAGGTTTGAACTAAAAGAGGAGCTTTTTAGATTAAATATTGGGATGAAATTCCTTCCTGTGAGGGTGAGGACACCCTGGCAAAGGTTGCCCAGAGAAGCTGCCCCATCCCTGGAAGTGTCCAAGACCAGGTTGGACAGGGCTTGGAGCAACCTGGGCTAGTGGAAGGTGTCCCTGCCCATGGCAAGGGGTGGAATGAGACGCTGGGACTACGAATCCAGCAAGGAAAGGGTGAAGCAGAACCATCCCATTCCTTCCTCTGGCCTATAAAAGCATGGATGGCTTTGGGCCAAAGTGAGCCACGGTGTTGAGTGGGTATTTAACACCCAATAAATCTTTACCTGCAGCAGGAAAAAATCCAGACCCCAAATTTTCCCTTGCTCAATTTAGTTAAAAGTGTCGCAGTGACCAGCCCTGGAACCGCTTCAGGGCTTGCCAAGCCATTTGGCATGTGCTGCTGTCCTGTCTTTTATCTCGAGTGCAGCCTTTTTTATTAACAAATACTATAAAATATTCCTTTTCTTTTATGGCTGCACAATTATTCCTATTAAAAAAAAAAAGAAATAAAAAATAAAAAAGGCTTTTCTCCCAAAATCTGGGTATATGTGGGTGGCTTGAAAGCTCCTTTGGTGAGATATTAAGAAAAGGTCTCTCCTTGGGCTGCCCATATATTTAATGAGGCTTTTCAGTTTTGCCTCCCCCAGTCCATCTCTGCTGTCCCCTTAATGTCCCCCCCTTCTCCCGGTGGCTGCTCCTCACGGGCTGCCCATGAAGGATGGGTTAAGCAGTGATGGATGGCAGCCTGATTCCCTGGGAGCACGGCTGAAATTCCGATGGATAGCACAGGAACTCAGCAGGGGTGGGAGTGGTTTTGGAGATAATAAACACTCCAGCAAAGTGCTCTGCAAGTTCCCTGAGTCCCCCCAACTCTGCTCTGCTCTCAGGGCTGCAAATTGCTCTTCCAGGAGGGGGCATGGAAGACTTGAAGGGTAAAATTTGAAAGGAAAAAAAAAGGAAATAGAGGGCAAATTTAACATATTTAATGGGTTTGAATGATATTAACATTGAGAGACACTGTGAGGGCAAATATTGCAGTGCCCTGTCTAATGAGAAAGTGCTGTGGGACAGAGGAAGTCACAGAGTCATTAAGGCTGGAAAAGACCTCCAAGATCATTAAGTCCAAACTTTGACCCAATACCACCATGCCCACTAAGCCATAGCATGAGGTGCCACATCTACTTGTAGTTTGAACACTTCCAGGGGTGGTGACTCCACCACTGCCCTGGGGATCCAGTTCCAATGCTTGACCATTCTTCCAGTGAATTTTTTCCTCATATCCAACCTGAACTTCCCCTGGTGCAACTTGAGGCCAATTCCCCTTGTCCTGACAATTGTTATCCCTTTAAGGGAGTTGTAGAGAGTAAAGAAGTCCCCCCTGAGCCTCCTTTTCTCCAGGTTGACCCCTTCAGCTCCCTCAGCTGCTCCTCATCTGACTCATGTTCCAGACCCTTCTCCAGGACTACCTGTAGGATCTGGGAACTCTCACAGGAACTACAACACCATGTCACATCCTAAGGCTGGTCAAGTTTAGAACAGACACTGAAAAGTCTCTGTGCAAGGAATAATCCCACCAATTCAAGGCAAGACCAGGAAACTAAGACCAAAATACCTTGAATTCACGCAGGAATCAGTTTATTTTCCTGACGCTGAGGAGGAAAATTGGAAAAGTGGAAGGGGCTGCAAGACTAACTAACCTTGTCTGGGATGGAGAATTACTGCAATTATTTCCCAACATGACTGCAGAGAGCAGAGCCCTGGCTTTGCACACACCGAGTCACCACGGGCACGAGCTCTGGTGTGGTGTGAGATTATTCCAGTGGGTGGCGTGTGTAAAAGAGTGGGGAAAACCAGCCAGTGGCACAGGGAGGGCACAGAGCACTGCTGGGCTGGCACAACACAAGTTGCCTCTGCAAACTGCATTTATTTTTAAGCAGGAACTCCAAAGAGCTGTTCTCCAGGGAAGACTCTGGCAGGAAAAAAAGGAACAAGCTGTTAACATCCAGCCCCTGGCAAAAGTTGGAAAGCTGAGCAAAGGAAGCAGCTTCCTTTGGAAGGGGAGGACTTGCTCCAGTCCAAAGGCTGAGCTCATTTCTCTTCCTCCTTTTCTACACTGAAAAATGCCAGAGGGTGAGTGGCAGCCAAGAGATCCTTGTCACACTGTACACAGAGAGGTTTCCCCAGCAAGAGCTTTCTCTGATTTATCTGGGGGGAAAAAAAGCCATAACATCCTTGGATACCAGCTCGGTCCAAATGACTGCGAAGGGAGGGAATGTTTCCACTCAAAGCTTGGCAAAGCTCAAACCAAAAGCCTCATCAGGAACAAAGCAAAGGCTTTTGAGTTGGGAATAAGGAGGTTTTGAAATGGTTTGATCTGCTCAAACTCCAGGTACAGTTGCACACAGAAAATCCCCTCGTCCTGTTTGGAAGACCTTACATTATAAAATTCATTGTAATCTCCCATGATGCACAATCCTGTCTTGTGCATCATGTGGGCTTTGGCTCCTGTCCAGGTGGGCACCCTCAGCCTGGAGCAAAGGCACCATGCTGAGGCTCTCTAAAATGACATGTGAATCCATGTTCAACCAGGGCATGTATTTAAAGCCTTGAAAATCCAGGAAGGAAATATCCGTTTTCCTACAAAATGCCATTACACACTTTAGCCTGAATTATCCCAAGCCACGTGGATAATTTTAGTGCTCTCTGCGTGGTTTTTTTTTATTGCCTCCACTTCATGCCTTTTCAAGGCTTTGGTTGTCCTCCTCCCTTGATCTGATCTGTATAAAGATCAGCATTAAAATTTTCTAAGTGTTACCTTGTAAAACAATTCCTGTTGCACTGCATTGAACTACTTCAGGGTCTGAATATTTGCAGTCTTGATGTCCCAGGGTTTTTCGATGGAGTAAATATTCCAGAATACCTGGCAACACTCTCTTTTATCCAATGTCTTTTCTTTTGATTCCCAGCAGAAAGATGCTCAATGAAATGAATAACATGAGTCTGTTGACTCACTTTGCACCTTTCTGTGAAGATCAGTGTCTGATGGACCAGTGATGCAATGGAAAGACGGTGAGAGAATAAGGAAAACAGGTTAAAAAAAGGAAAAAAAGGAGAGAGGAGGGATAAGTATCTTAAAAACTCCCTCAAGCTCCAGGCAGCTGATAATTTGACATGAGCTGTGCCTCATATTTTCACACAGAATATCCAGACGTGCTTGGAGAAAAAAACATCAGTGTTTGTGAGTTTTGCAGATCCAAATGGTGGAGAAAGAGCTAAAGGAATAACCTGTTGGGTGGTGGGGAGGTCTCAGACACATTTATGCCTCTCCTTCCCCTTTCCCTGTGTCTCCTACATCAGACTCTCCTCTTCTGCATTAACACTGGGAACAGCTTGGGCTCATTTTGCATTTCCTGCCATTAAAGTTGTCAGTCTCTCATCTAAAAACAGGCAGAAGAGGGGCAAGGAGGACACGTGGCTGCAAAATTGATTTGCACGAGAGTTTGAGCAGCAGGAAAAAGTTCCCTCGGAGCTGCTCATTAACCAGGCTGATGACACAGCGGAAATAAAAGCAAGGTGAGTTTTAAGGCAGCAGCTTTTCCACCCAAGGTACTCAAACACCCATTTCCATCTGCCCAGGATGAGCAACTTTGCATGAATTAGGCTCATGTGCACCATATGTCTATTTATTTCCCATCTTTATCCTCCTTGCAAAGCCGTTTGGAGAAAACACGCCAAAGTCGGTGTTTTAGAGGTTCAGCAAGTTCAGGGCTGGGAACAAAGAAGCAACAAACCCCAACAAACCTCCCCAAACCAAATAAAAATAAAACAACCCCCTTGTCTAATCACTCTCACTATAGAATTAACATAATTTCTCTCCACTTTGGATATTTCTACTGGCAATACAGTTGCTGAGGCAAAGCAAGAGGTGATTAATAGCCAATATTCCCTTTTAACTGAGTTTAAATAACAGTTAGAAATGCATCAATTAGCACCAGACATGGGCTTATAAAGCATAAAAGAAGGGCTGGGTAAAGCAGGTCAGTGAGTCCTCAGTGTGCAGGCCTGAAGGCAGGAGCATCTGTTTCTAAGCTATAAAAGACAATGTTTGTCTGTTCCTTTCCTGAAGATTCCTGTTCCTGCCTGGCATTTGGCAGAGAAACTACAGCTGACTCTTAAGAGGGAGCTTTTAGGCATCATCATCAGCCAACTGAAAGCAAAAGAGGGCAAAAATAAGCCCTTTGCAGTTAATTTCTGCACCCTCAAGTTTGGAAGATGCGTCATACCTGGACCTTCTGCAGAGTAACAACTTTTGTTACTGATGAAACACAAGAACCCACACTGGAAAGCGTCCTGAGCATCTACTTTGGGGAGTTTTTGGATGACAAACAGAAAAGAGGGTGATGGCAGTGGTTTGAAAATGAAGCATCCTTGGGGAGCTGAGATTTAAATGTGAGGTTTGTGCCATGGGAGGAAATGAGCAGAGGGAGCAGAGTTTGCCTGGAAAACGTGTCCACATCCAACATTTAGACTCTTCATTTTATTGCTTGCCCTTCATGAAAGCTTCCCTAAGTCATTTTGCATCTGTGAGAATCACGGAATGGTTTGGGTTGAAAGGGACTTTCAGGATCATCCAGTTCCACCCCCCTGCCATGGGCAGGGACACTTTCCACTAGCCCAGGTATCCAAGCCCCATCCAACCTGGTCTTGGACATTTCCAGGGATGGGGAAGCCACAACTCCTCTGGGAAATCCATTCCAGCATCTCCCCACCCTCCCAGGGAAGAATTTCTTCCCAATATCCCATCTAACCCTACTCTCTGTGGATTTGAAGCCATTCCCCTTCGGCCTGTCTGTAAACAGCCTCTCCAAATCTTCCTGGTTGGTTCCCTTCAGGCACTGGAAGGGATTTGGATCAGTTGAGCTGCAGTTCTTGGTTCTGGATACGAACATTTGCATTCCCAACCGATTCAGACGTGGCTGGAGAATCCCTCTGCCCTACTCTGAGGCAATAATTGCCTTTCAGAACTGCTGTCAGCAGAGATTTTATCCTTATTCCCAACTCATGAGAACAACTTTGAATAGTTCTCACAGAACCTGCGTCAGTGACGATTTCCCACTGACAAGTTCTTTCTGAAATCCCTCAATTTACCGGTTTTAATTGATTTGGTTTTTATTTTTATTTTATTTTTTAATAAGACCACTGGAAATGAACCAAACCCTTTAGAAAACTCTGGCATTGATGCTGTTCCCAGTATCACCAGTCTTGTTATCTCATCAGAAACATAATCAGTTTGGCTTGACAAGGGCCCCTTCCCCAAAGCACCCTGACTGACACTAATTGCATTCTGACCCTCTGCTTCTTTATTGATTGCATCTTGTAACTCTTTTTTTCCCCCTGTTTTGTATAGAATTGAGGTTCAGACTTAGGAACTGATAATTGCCATCACCAGCTGATAATTACCATCCCATTTCTCCTGTCCCACAGGACATCAGTTTTGGACTTTGATGGATCTTCTTGCTTGTACTGTGGCCCTCTATGAGATGGATTTCTTCCTTTCCTTTCCTTTCCTTTCCTTTCCTTTCCTTTCCTTTCCTTTCCTTTCCTTTCCTTTCCTTTCCTTTCC
>JAWWTY010000077.1:149506760-149517143 GCA_035222235.1 Margarornis squamiger | reverse complement strand
GGATGTCCCAGTGTGGGCAGTGTCCTCCCTGTGCTGCCCATCTGAGCTGGGTGATGGGATCCAGGAGCTGTGGATGTTCCAGAGTGGGCAGTGTCCTCCCTGTCCCTGCCCATCTGAGCTGGGTCAGAGCTCCAGGAGCTCTGGGGTGTTATTAGGTTTTCCTGGGCTGTTTGGGACTTTCAGAGCTATTCCAGAGCTTCCCCATGTGGCTCCAGGGGCTGCCATGAGGGATACGGGGCCGTCCCACCTCTGTGAGGTTCTACCCATCCCATCCCCTCCACACACACACACAAATCCCCCACCAGGTGCTTCTGACCCGATAAAAACTGATCTGATATCTAACACTGCCCTACAAAGCAGGGGAGGGAGGGAGAAAGAAAGAGGGTCATCCAGGGTCATCCTGGTGGGATCCAGGAGATCTGAACATCTCTCCTTGCTGGGTATTGATTTCTGTGCTCAAGCCCAAATCCAGGCTTGTCTGGAGGACAACTGGGTGGTTCTACACCTGCCCAAGCCCTGGGTATCTGCCCATGGGCAGGTGGGAGGACTCCATCCCCTCCTCCAGTCAGATGTCCCTCACTTGTCCATCTCTTGTAGCTGGAGGTCTCCAGGCAGGTAAAAACAGGCAGAATTCCTTGTCTGACTTAAAGACAAGGTTTTGCTTCATTTTAAACCAGTTTCAGCCCAATTCAAATTGGGTTTGTCCCTTAAAATTGGTTTTGACCCCATTTAAACCCTATGTGGCATCATTAAAATCCCATTTTAAATCAGTTTCACCCCAATTTAAACTGGTTTTGTCTGATTTATACTGGTTTTGACCCTCTAAACTTGTTTAACCCCAGTTTAAACTGGTTTCACCCTGACTGAAGTGGG
Organism: Margarornis squamiger; assembly: GCA_035222235.1. Lineage (NCBI taxonomy): Eukaryota > Metazoa > Chordata > Aves > Passeriformes > Furnariidae > Margarornis > Margarornis squamiger. The sequence continues at coordinate 149,516,270 of JAWWTY010000077.1, read as the reverse complement.
TTTAGTCCCTTTAAACCCCATTTAATCCCTGCTCAGGCTGGTTTTCCCCCTTTTAAACTGGTTTTGTTCAATTTTAAACCAGTTTCACCCCAGTTTCAGCTGGTTTTGTCCCTTTAATCTGCTTTATCCTGAATTTAAACTGGTTTTGCCTCATTTAAACTGATTTAACCCTTTTAAAGTGGGTTAACCCCATTTAAACCACCTTTGCCCCATTCTAAACCCATTTCATCCCAATTCAAACTTGTTTTGTCCCTTTAAACTGGTTTGGCTCCAATTTAAACTGGTTTCACCCCAATTCAAACAGGTTTTACCCTTTTAAACTGTTTTAACCCCAGTTCAGACTGGTTTTGTCCCTTTAAACTGATTTAACTCCTATCTAAACTGGTGTAGCCCCAATTCCAACTTGTTTAACCCCTTTTTAAACCAGTTCCACCCAATCCAAACCGGTTCCCTCCTCTTTTTGAACCAGTTTTGCCACATTTTAAACCATGTTCGTCCTTTTTTAACAGGTTTTGCCCCATTTTAAACCAGTTCCAGAGAGAAAACATGTGAGCATAAACACTCAGAGGTTCAAACTCATTCCAAGCCTCCCTCTCATCTTGCAGGTGAGGGTTGGATGGGATGGGCCAATGGACCACTGACCAAGTGACAAGTGATGGGACAAGAGGGAACAGCCTCAAGTTGCCCCGGGGGAGGTTTAGGATGATTATTAGGAAAAAAATTCTTCCCAAAAAGGGTTGTCAAGCCCTGGCACAGGATGCCCAGGGAAGCGGATGAGTGACCATCCCTGGAGGGATTTAAAGGACATGCTGATGTGGCACTTGGGGACATGGTTTAGAGGTGGCCTTGGCTGTGTTGGGCTAATTTTTGGACTTGGTGATCTCCGAGGGATTTTTCAACTTAACTTATCCTGTGATTCTCTAGTCTGAAGGGTTCTGGGTGGGCTTGTCATAGAGCATGCTGAAGATCTCACCAAGTAGCAGCTACAGGACAAGGCACTGGGTCCATTAGCTCCACATCTTCCCTCTCCTCCTCTGCCTCTGCTCTGTTGGTGTCCCCACGTCCCATGGAGGAGGGATGGTGGCCACCTGATGGGCTATGCCAGAGGTGGCTGTGACAGATTTGGAAATGGGGATAAGAAGAACGTGTGGGAAAGTTGTCACCTCTTTGTCTTCACAGGGACAATCTCTTGACAGAGGAGAGTCTGATTTTCATAGATCACTTTTTGCTGACCTCCAAAGCTGACTAAAGGTCATTTGACCTCCTGGGTGGGTTCTCTGCTGGAAAATTTCTCCCTGCTCTCACTCTGTCCCCAAATGAGGACACACATCAGTGCTCAGCCATTAAGGACAATTCAGCAGAGTCTGGGAACCACGAGGGGAAGAGTCAGGGGCTGAGTCACCTCACCTGGCCAACCCCAAAAGAGAAAAGGTGCACGATTTGTACCAAAACGCATCATAAAGAAAGCAAAGGAAGAGCCAACCAGGAGGTAGCCCAAGGCCAAAGAGTGGGATCAGATGTAAGAACAATGTAACAGGGAGTGGGAGAGGGGAGGAGAGAAGGATCAGGGTCCTTTTGGGAGAGATATGGCAAAGCAAGGGAAGGATTGTAAAGAAAGCTTATCTTGTTCCTGCCTGTTCTCCCACTGCCGATGGGATTATGCAAATGAATCATTCAAGTGGATTTCCCTGGTAATTAAAAACTCTGCTCTTTTTAATTAAACTTTCCCTCCAGACCGAGGGGGCTTTTTGTTTTTTAATTCCCCCATGAGAAACTAATTTTTACAAGGCCTTTTTTTTTTTTTCTTTTTTCTTTTCTTTTCCCTCCTCTCTTCTCTTCTTCTTTCTCTTCCTTTGCCTTCTCCTTCAGAATTGTCAAGGCCCATCGTGAGCTCGCTTCGAATGCTGAGTTAAATGAGAACTGGCTGGAGAAGGCAAGAGGAGAAAACTTTGACTCCAGGTTGAGGAGGGAAGTGGGAGTCGAGTTTCGGAGCGTGGGAACTGCTGTAAGGGCTCGTGCACAGAAGGGAAGAGAAACTCTCAGAGGAAATCCAAAGAAAGGTAGGACGGAGATAAAAAAAATTACAACTTTGAGCGTTTCTGCCTCTTGAGATTTGGCTGGGAGGACGTTTGCGAGGGGGTGTAATTAGCAGCAAGGCTGTAATGAGCTTGAGGTGCCTGAGTATTTAACTGTGGGTCATGGGAAGCTGGCAGGGTTAAAGCAGATGAGCAATTTCTGCTCACCATCAATTCCCAGCCTTTTTTTGTTGTTTTGATGCATTCCCAGCAGCTGATGGAATCAGAGAATAACCTCAGTTGGAAGGGACCCTCAAGGATCATCCAAGTTCAACTCCTGGCTCTGCACAGGACAGGACCAAGAATCCCACCATGGACACAGAGGTTGCTTCAGACAGACTCAAATGTCATGTTTTGGGGGGGTTCTCCTTTCCCAATTTTCTTAGGATGTGCTGTTTCCATGTAGGACATGAGGCCCCCATATCCTGACGCTCAGGAGGAATTTTTGATCCTTCCCTTCCCTGGAGCAAACCCCTTGCAAGTTGGAAGGGTGGAAAAAGAAAACAAAAGAAGAAAGGCAAAAACACCAAGGGGTTCTGATCAACTCGGTCTAGTGGAAGGTTCCGGGCTCATGGCAGGAAATTGGAACAAGATGTTTTTGAAGGACCCTTCCAACCCAAACCATTTAATGATTCTATGATTCCACCTGCAGAATTCTAGGGATTTAAGAAGTAGTGGCCAAAGGAAGAGTGATTAAGCCTCTTCTCTCATCCCTGCTCACACTGGAAGGTTCAGAGAGGCTTCCTGCCCAGTCTCACTTGCTGCTGGAAGGGGAGATCCTGACTATTGACCCAGCTTTCTTCTCTGACCTGGTTTTCATACCCTGAGTGTCTGTAGAACCTCAGAGAGGAGCCCTTGTGGCCCCATCAGCAGAGGTCTTGAGCCTTTTCTTCACCTTGGTACCAAAGCTGGCCATGTTCTGCAATTTTCAGGGAAGGCATTCCCCCTGGGAAGTCTCAGCCCCTTCCCTGTGCCTGTTCTCTGTATCAGTGCAGGAAGTAAACTTCATAAGAAAATCTTATTTGCATTAAATCACATATTAAGAAGAAATTCTTTGCTGTGAGGGTGGTGAGACACTGGACCAGGTTGCCCAGAGAAGTTGTGGACTCCTGTGTGGTTTATTTTTCAGCTGAGATGAAGGGAAGGGTTCCACCTGAAAGCAGATTGCCCAGGATGGTTCATATTTCCATGGATTGCTGGTTGTTCCCATGGCTGCAAAATAACATCTGAGCCCTGTGATGTCTCAACTCAGCTCAGCATATAATCCCTCTCCACACAAATTCCGAAGCCCAGGTGACCTCCATGGATGTCTCTGCACCCCTGGTGGGAGCACTAAGGGTGGGTTGAGGTCCTGGTTGGTGGTAACTCCAGACACAGCCCCGAACAAGCCAAGACCTTCTTATAAATGTCCTGAGCTCTGCTCTCCTCCTGGAAATTACAGCCTCTCACCAATGCCAAAGGGATGTCCATGGGAGACCAGCCACAGCCAAGTATTCCCTAAGGAAAAGCCAGTAATTCCATCTAGTGCCTCTTTAAATCTGCATCCTCTTCCCATCCCAGGGAGGTAATTTTAGACTTCATGCTTTATCTTCACGACAAAAAGGCTCCTGTTTTTAAGTGCTACCCATTCATCACTTTCTTTCCATTTTTTAAGGAGTTTTCTGGTTTAATTTTATTTAATTTTGGTGGTTTTTTTTTTTTTTTTTTTTTTTTTCTTTTAAGCAGTGCCTTGCACATGCAGAGCAGGGAGTGTGCAAATGTCCACAGGCTTGATGTGAAGTGGCAGACAAAGACCAGAGGAGCTGAATTGTCAGAAAGCTGATGGTGCTTAATTTGGCAGCATTAGATGCAATTAATAATTAGGCACAAGTGGATCGTATCCCGTGCAGTGAATCAGAAAAGGTGCTCCATGGATAAACTGGCATCAATCATAGAATCATGGAATGGTTTGGCTTGGAAGGGACCTTAAAAACCATCTCAATCCACTCCCTGTCATGGGCAGGGACACCTTCCCCTATCCCAGGTTGCTCCAAGCCCCATCCAACCTGGTCTTGGGCAATTCCAGGGCTGGGGCAGCCACAGCTTCTTTGGGCAACCATTTCCACTGACTCACCACCTTCACAGTAAATAATTTCTCCCCAATATCCAATCTGAGCCCACTCTCTTTGTTTGAAGACATTCCCCCTTATCCTGTCACCACAAGTCCTTACAAACAGTTCCCCAATCAACAGTTCAACATGGAACTGTTCAGCTTTTTGTTTCCACCATTTCCTTCTCTCCAGCCCCATTTGAGGTATGTGTAATCATGGAGTCATAGAATATCCTGAGCTGGAAGGGACCCCCAAGGATCATCCAGTCCAACTCCTGGCCCTGCACAGGACATCTCCAACAATCCCACCCTGTCCCTGAGAGAATTGTCCAAATGTTCCCTGAGCTCTGTCAGGTTTGGTGCTGTGCCCACAGCCCCGGGGAGCCTGTTCAGTGCCCACCACCCTCTTGGAGAAGAACCTTTTCCCAATATCCAACCTAAACCTCCCCTGACACATCTTCAGGCCATTCCCTCATGTCCTGTCACTGGTCACCACAGAGAAGAGATCAGTGCCTGCCCCTCCTCTTCCCCTCCTGAGGAAGTTGTAGGTTGCTGTAAAGCATAAAATAATCATGCAGATCAAACCCAGCTCTCTGGTCATCACCTCGTTTCTAAAAGTTCCATGTTTCCAGGTGTAAGAAGCAAAGGGGAGAGGTGGGAGCTTAAAACAAGGTCATCTTTTTGGCGTGGTGCAGAAATCCTTCAGCAGATTCCAGGGAGAAGTGAGATCCTGCTCCAGTTGAAGTCAAGCAACTGCGAGAACAGCATTTTCGGCAACAAATAAATGTCAGGTATTCAAAAATTTCTTTACAGAATGTTGAAAAGGACAGAATGTTTCAGCACTTCAGCTGAAATTGTCTCTTTGGAATTTATCCCATTCTTTTATCTGAAAAATTTATTTTAAGAACTGGGGAAAAAAAAACCAAAACAACCCAAAAAAAACCCCAACACAGAAATAAACCTCTAAAAGCGAAACATTGTGTTCTGATAGAACAAACCTTCTTTTCAGCCAAAGTTTTCTGCATCTTTGTTTGAAGTTCTCAGCACTTCAGGGAACATTCAATTTCAGAATGGAAAAATTCAATAAGTTCTGGAATTTCACTTAAATCAGAAAGTCTGGATCACTTTTAACTGAATCACTTCCCAGCTGCCAGTTTTGCTTCCAGCCACACAATGGATTTTATCTTTTGAACAAGGTTTCCTTAGGATTAGTTAAAGGGGGCTTATCAAAAAGGGGGAGGGTGACTTTTTACACAGACAGGTAGTGATAGGACTGGGGGGGATGTTTTTAAACTAAAAGGAGAAAGATTTAGATCAGATATTGGGAAATAAATCTTCCCTGTGAGGGTGGGCAGGCCCTGGCACAGATTGGGCAGAGAAGCTGTGGCTGCCCCATCCCTGGAAGTGTCCAAGGCCAGGCTGGACAGGGCTTGGAGCACCCTGGGCTAATAGAAGATGTTCCTGCCCATGGCAGGGGGTTGGAAGGAAATGATCTTGAAGGTCCCTTCCAACCCAAACCCATCTCAAATCCTCTCTCTGTCGGTCTCCTGTTGCCTCCCTGAGCCCAGACCTTGAGAAAAATCATTCCCCTTTTCCCTGTTCTCCTGTCCTCGCCTGATTAACTCTTGTCCTTTGTGTTCTCTGAGATGTGCCTCCCACTTTCCTGAGAAATGAACTGGAATAATTTATTCATTTGCATTCAGACACTGCAGTGCAGACAGGAGAGGCTGACAAATGGTTTAACCGCCTGGTGAAATCCAGGCAAACCTCAGGAAAGGGTATTTTGCCCGGGATGAGAAGGGAAGAAATCAAAGAGAGGAATCCCCTTCAAAATGAGCAACAAAACTCCGTTCAAGGCTCTGCCTGTGACATTAAATAACAAAACTAATTATTTTTTCATTCAAAATAGGCAAAAAGAGGTTTTTCCTTCCCCTCTTTGCCAAGAATGAATCCTGGGTTTCCCCTGGAAGAACAAGGGATGGCTCTGACAGACAGAAATGGGGGATATATTTGTGTTTTCCCTTTAATAAGGTCCCTGCCTGGTTCTGAAGAGGTTTTATCAGAGCTGATGGTGGCAGGAAAGGTGGAACTGATTAGTTTGGGACATTTTTCACTTGCAAACCTGCAATGCTGCCTTTCTATCCCATGAATGATTTAAGATCCTTGGATTTTAATTTGGCTTTTTTTTTTTTTCTTTTTTTTTTTTTTCCCAGTTTAAAGATTCAGGACCAATGACAGAGACAAATAATCAGCTGATTAATCCTGAAGAAAATCAAAAGATTGCCATTTTTTTTTTCTTCTGACAAAATTACTGCAGACTGTGACTGAGCAAGAACACAAAGTTCAGGAAGGCACTGACTTGGAAACTTGGGGAACAAAGGGTGTAGTTTCAGGTGTGATTTCCAGAGTTTGGGTCCCACAGGAGCATCTGACTGTTGAACTGGAGCTTTAATTTATTTTTGCCTCCTCCCCTCTGAGCCAGTGAAGTGAGAATATTTGTGGGGTGGTGAAAAACTTCTGGGGCCAGATGTCACAAAATCTGGATGTCTGTGTGGGCACATTGGATGAGGACAAAGGGTCAGAGGGCTTTAAATTTGGCCAGTGAAGCTCCTCTGCTCTTGAGACAGACTGGGAGAGCTGGGGGTGTTGAGGCTGGAGAAGAGAAGGCTCCAAGGAGACCTCAGAGCCCCTTCCAGTGCCTAAAGGGGCTCCAGAAGAGCTGGAGAGGGACTTGGGACAAGGGATGGAGGGACAGGACACAGAGAATTGCTTTCCACTGCCAGAGGGCAGGGAGAGAGGGGATATTGGGAAGGAATTGCTGGCTGGGAGGGTGGGCAGGCCCTGGCACAGGTTGGGCAGAGAAGCTGTGGCTGCCCCTGGATCCCTGGAAGTGTCCAAGGCCAGGCTGGACAGGGCTTGGAGCAATCTGGGCTGGTGGGAGGTGTCCCTGCCTGTGGAACAACATGATCTTTAATGTCCCTTTCCACCCAAACCATCCCATGACTGTATGATCAGCCACTGAACACCCTCCCTGCCTGCAGCCACCCTTCCCATGTGTGCCCGCCGAGATCAAACCTTCATGGAGGGGGAATGAGGAGCCAGGATGCTCCCAGCTTCTTCTGAGGGGAGTCTCTCCTTCCTGCCAGCACTAGTGGAGGACCACTTCCCACATGGAATAAACTGGCAGTTTCTTTAGTGGTGACAAAAATGGGACATCCTTCCAGCTGCAGGGCTCGAGCACCGTGGGCTCCTTTTGGATGGAAGGAAGGTGGAATGAGAGGTGAAACCCACCCTCCCAGGGCACTCTGGAGAGCTGGTGGTTTACATTACACAGCAGAGAGCTGCTGCATCTCCCTGCAAAATGATGTGCTGCTGAAACCCCCGTTAATTCCCGCGCTCGACCTCCAGAGCATAATCTGGTTAATGTGGTTCGGGGCAGAGCCAGCCCCGTCCCCCCGCCCGCAATTCAATAAGCGCCCGAGGAGCGCGATCCGCGGAGCTTGTGTTGTCATGGAAGCCACGAAATGAGATTAAACGGGGCCGAGGAAAGGAAAGTGGGAAATCCGAGCCCGGCTGGGGAGGGCGAGGGGGAGGAGGAGGTGCCCTGCAACACGGACAGCTCTCACCGCAGCATCTCCAGCGCGGAGGGATGCGCTGCTCCCACACGGAGGAGCACCCTGTGAGCCTGGACCGGGCTCCAGGGACAGCTCCCAGGCCAGGCTCTTCTCCAGCAGCAGAGAAGGCATCAGAAGATGGGAATGACTCCATTTCACGCCAGCGCTGGGGTGCAGAACTGCTCCGGTGTGAGGAGGGATGAGGCTCCTGCCCTGTCAATTGGCCACAGGGCCTTGATTAACTGTGTTAATTAGGGCAGAGTGAGAATCTCAGGGGTGAGAGATGCTATAAATCTCCTCCTGCAAAGAAAGAAATAATTCTTGATTGTTTTCAGGTTTCTGGGGAGCAATCTGGGGGATAAAGGGCTCTGGGACCAGGAGTTCTTCCTTCCAGGTAACCAAACAGCTTCCATCTGTCCATACCTGGGGCCAGAGGAGCAGGTGACACCCCACATGTGCTTCTCCAGCTCCATATCCACTGGCCAGTGCAATCACTCATTTAATTTTCACACCTCTTGTCTCCAGGCTTTGGTGATTCCCGGGAGACTTAGAAGGATCCAGCTGTGGATCATGGAGTGCAGACAACAGAGAGGTGTGTTCCTGCAGGTAAAATGAGGATGCTGGGATTCAAAGGAGCTGCCCTGAGCTGGGACCCAGCCAGCCCTTCTCCCTGGGATTTCCCCTGGCACTGACACATGTCACTGCTCCCAAAATAATTTCCAGGGCACCTGAGCACTCCTGAGCTGCACCAAGACACGCTCTGGAATGTGACCTGATCGTGGAGGCAGCACTAAATCAACCCATCCCTCGTGTTGTGTATCAGAGGTGGAACAGAGCCATAGCATTTGGATGTGGATTTGGACAGTCCCTGATTTAGGAGAGGGTCAGGTTTCATTCAAATCCCTTCAGACACACAGGCACTGGGGGGTTGGTTTTCCAGGAGCTGGGAAAAAATAGAAAGCAGCTCAAAAGGAAGAAGAAGAACTTTCTTCTCAGGCCTCCTTAATGTGGCTCTGAAGGCAGAAATCACTCCAGAGATTCTTTAGACATGCCTAGCTGATAATTTAAGCTTATAATTAAAAAATGATTTATTGACATAAGCTTTAGTGGAAAATGATGTTAGAGTTTCATGTTAAATCCATAAAAGTCCTCATTCACATCCTTTAGACTCAAGGATTATTTATAACAAGCCCTTGTACCTCCCAGGGGTGGGGTGGGAGGAAAAGCTCTGTACCTGCTCCATTTCTCCCATGGGGATAAATCCTTCTTCATTAATCCTCAGGCGGGATGGGACTGGAGGAACCACTTCAGCTTCACACTCCATCACACGTGCCCTTCTTCAGTTTGCCAGGATTTCCCTTGCTCATCAGAGAAGGCAAATCCAAGAGCCTGAGCTCCCTGCATGGTGCAGGCTGTGGCATCCCAGCTAAGGGCAGGAGTGAGAGCAGCCCCTGGAATCAGGAGAGACAGGGGAGGGACCTGCTTTATTATTCAATAAAGTGTTAAATGTGACAAACAAGTCAAGGGAGGGACTGTCCCCCTCTGTCCTGCTCATGTGAGACCCAGCCTGCAGAGCTGCCTCCAGCCCTGGGGAACAACAGCAGGAGGATGTGGAGCTGCTGGAGAGAGTTCAGAGGAGGTCATGGAGGTGCTCCAGGGCTGGAGCCCCTCTGCTCTGGAGCCAGGCTGGGAGAGCTGGGGGGGTTCACCTGGAGAAGAGAAGGATCCAGGG
>JAWWTY010000077.1:149496141-149506660 GCA_035222235.1 Margarornis squamiger | reverse complement strand
CCTTCTCCTTCTCCTTCTCCTTCTCCTTCTCCTTCTCCTTCTCCTTCTCCTTCCCCTTCCCCTTCCCCTTCCCCTTCTCCTTATTCCCTTTCTCTTTGTCCCTATTCCCTTTCTCTTTGTCCCTATTCCCTTTCTTTCTCTTTTCCTTCTTGGCTTCCTGTTCCAGCAGGAGCTTAGAGAAGAATTGACCACAGATTATCTTTCTGTCCCTTGTTTTTCCTAGAAATAAAGGATTCCTCTGAAACTCACCTTGACCCACAAACCTTTCTTCCTCAATAACTAGGAAAGGGTGACAAGACCCTCCACACAGACTCTGTACCACGGCCGTGTTGTACAGTGAGATGTTTCAAAGTGGTACATATTGCTAAATTTTTACATGAACTCAGGTTCTAATTTGGATTTCTGGGAAGGAACAGTTACAGGGAAAGGGGATCCAGCAATTTCCTACTCTCCATTTTATTTGGACAGCGTTGGGTGAGTTTTGCTGAAGTCTTGAGCTGAATTCTGCAGGGTTTCTCTCATTTTTTTTTTTTCTCTGCCCAGAAAAGGCACGGAGGTCTCTGTAGAAGTTTGATGGTTTCTGAGCTGCTTGGCATCAAGTCTGATACTTATAACTCAGAGCTGGACTCTCCTTGAGTTCAAAGAGTCACTGCTTGACTGACAGCTGCTGGTGACCCTCATGTTACGTGTCCCAGACAGGAGATGAATAAAATCCCCAGTGGAATTGGATGAATCACTGGTTTTTATTGAGAAAACCATTAAAAGAGAGGAGGAAGATGCTTTCAGTGCTACAGGCAGCAAGGCCTTACTTACTGCACATCCTCTGGCTGAACTAATTAATTAAAGAGCCAGAGGTCAATTAATTTACAACCAAGAGCCCAGATAAAAGAGAGAGGAAGAAATCGCTGGATCCCCTTTCCCTGTACTTGTCCCTTCCCAGAAATGCAAACTTAAAAACTGAATTCCTACAAAAATGTAGCAATATATACCACTTTGAAACATGGTGTAGAGTCTGTGTGGGAGCAGTTCTCATCCACTTCTCGTTATTGAGGAAGAAAGATTTATGGATGAAGATCAGTTCCACAGGAACCCTTTATTCCTAGGGAAAACATGGGAAAAAGGAACAATCTGTGGTCAATTCCTCTCTGGGAATGGGAAACCAAGAAAGGAAAAGAGAAGGAAAGGGAAAGGTAAAAAGGAGAAGGAGACCCAACCAAGAGCTTTGCCATGATTTGTCCTTGCAGTGGGTTTGACTTTGGCTGTGTCTGGGTTAGTCCTTGAAATTTTCTCAGAGCCAAAAGGTTCACGCTGTAGAAGAATTGAGATGGCAGTGGGGAAATCTGCTCCGTGGGGATATCACATAAACAGCCTGCTCCTCTTTGGATGGGAAGGATCCTCCCACCCAAATCCCTCAGCTCCCTTCCCATCCGTGTCCTGCCAATCACTGGGGTGGGCACTACCCGGACCAGATGCTGCTGGGCAAGGGGGTGCCCACCCTCTGGCCAATTAGTGCCAGTGCCGTCCTAGAAAGGTAAAATATCAATAGTTCTTCCCTAGAACTGGGGAAAACAATCCCGAGAGGAATTCCGCCTGTGCCGACAGGAGCAGGTGCAGTATCAGCAAAGCACAGATGATGGCAGCAAAGTCTAAACCCAAGACGGTTGGGAAAATATCGATTACATTTAATAAAGAGCAGAGAAACTGATATAAATGAGTTTCTGGGAAGCTGATCTCGGGGGTCTCTATTTGGAAATATTTTGACTACACTTTCCTACAGGACAGGAACTTTCTCCAGTGTTGTAACAGCACCTTCTAGAAAAAAAATGGGCTTAGAACAGCAGCTTCCAGTGGGTACAGCAGAGAGGTGTAATTGTTCCTGTGTTAATTAACACGGGATAACACGGTCCCCATGGAACTCATTCCCATTTTCTTCTCTCTTGCTAGAAGCTTGTGACTGCCAAAATCTTCTTGCTCTAAGGAAGTTACAGCTTTGGGAATACTTCTGAGAGCACTGGGAATGTATTTATTCCTGGACAGTGGAGGGAATTGGTTTCTTCCCTAGGGAATTTTTCCCTGGTTCTCCTGCTCCGGTAGTGCCCACTGGAAGTTCAAGGCCAGGCTGGACAGGGCTTGGAGCAACCCAGACTAGTGGAAGATATCCCTGTCCATGGCCGGGGGTTGGAACTAGATGGTCTTTTTAAAGTTCCAACCCCCTTGCCATGGGCAGGGACACCTTCCACCTGACCAGGATACTCTGAGACCCATCCATCCTGGTCCTGAACACTTCCAGGGATGGGACATCCACAACTTCTCCCTGTGCCAGGACCTCACCATCATTATAGTGAAGAATTCCTTCCCAATATCTAATGTAAATCTACCCTCCATCAGCTTTAAGTTCTTCCCCTTGTCCTCTCTCTTCCTGCCCTTGTCCAAATCCCTCTCCAGCTCTTTTGAAGCCCTTGTAGATACTGAAAGGGGCTCTAAGATGTCCCCAAAAGGTGGGAAAAGATGGAAAACACCCAGGAAAAGGGGGGAGGACAGATCAGTAAAATCCTCTGGGAAAACGTGAGAGTTGTGTTTATATGGGAGGGATGGATGGATGGATGGATGGATGGATGGATGGATGGATGGATGGATGGAAAAAGCACAAGGTGGCCCCAGGAGATGAGCAAATGGCACCACTTCTCAGAAGAATGGATGGGTCTCATCAGTGACGTGTCACAGTGAGAAGGTGGCACTGGCAGTGGGATCCACAGTCCACCCTGTCATCCCACATGGGCTAATTCATGGAATACCCCAGGTCTGAGGTTAGGAGTCCACAGACTGCAGCAGAGCAGCTCTGGGCTGCTCCAAGGACCTCAGGGACTGCCACAGAACAGTCCAAGGTGAGTGGCTCAATTTGTCAATGACAAAATTTCATGTCTCATCTCTGTTGACACCAACAAAATCCAGCTGAAGGTCATGGAAGGGGGAAGGTGGCCCCGGATTTCAACTTGGTCTTGGGTCCCCCATTTATTACAAGGCAACACGTGAAGACTAAGTCAAAGCAACTTTCCAACAGCCTTGTGGGTTCCTCATGGAGGAAAAGAATTGGAGCACCTGATGGAACAACTGCACACTGGTGGAAACTGCCAGCTGTCCAACATGGTCCCAGGAAGTCACAGAGCTACAAAACAGTTTGTGTTGGAAGGAATCTTAAAGGTTGTCTTGTTCCCAGCTCCTGCCATGGGCAGGGACACATTCCACTAGAACAGGTTGCTCCAAGCTCCATCCAACCTGGCCTTGGACAATTCCAGGGATGGGGCAGCCACAGCTTCTCTGGGCAACCTGTGCCAGAGCCTGCCCACCCTCACAGGGAAGAATTCCCTCCCAATATTCCATCTAAAGCTCTGATATTTCAGTCTAAAACAATTCCCCTGTGTCCTGCCCCTCCATCCCTTGTCCCAAGTCCCTCTCCAGCTCTCCTGGAGCCCCTTTAGGTACTGGAAGGGGCTCTTAGATCTCCCTAGAACCTTTTCTTCTTCAGGCTGAACACTCCCAGCTCTCCCAGCCTGTCTGCAGAGCAGAGGGGTTCCAGCCCTTGGAGCATCTTCATGGTCTCCTCTGAACTCATTCCAGCAGCTCCACATCCTTTTTATGGTGAAGACCCCAGGGCTGGACAAGGTGTTCCAGGTGGAGTATTATCACAGTGGAACAGAGGGGAGAAATCCCCTCCTTTGACCAGTTTCCCACAGTGCTTTTGATGCAGTCCAGGACACGGGTGAGGTGTGGAACTCACTGGGTGATCTCTCATTCCAGGACTCTCATTCCAGGAATCTCTGGGTTGGTGCAGGACATGTACAGCCTCTCTGCCTCCACCTCCAGCCTGGAAACCAATGCCACCAACACTCCTCAGTCCTGTCGAGGTTGTAATCCTTCTAAAGGACACATTTTTCCTACCAACAGCTCCTTGCCTCAATCACAACTGGAGTTGGAGGGTGCCTCTCTCATCCAAATACCTGCCAGGAAGTGTCAGAGCAGGGCAGAGCTGCGTTCAGGATTTGAAGTTTGAGTGGAAGGACAAACAGTAGTTAAAGCTGAGGACTCTAAAAATACTGCATGGACACTTTCAGCATTGCTGATGTTCCTCAGCTATTAAAGAAATCTGATGTGCTCAAAGCCCCCTGATTTCCATATTTCTGGAGAAGGAGATAAGCACTATCTCTCTGAAGAGATTTTATCCAAACCCTTAGAAGAAGATAGGAAGAGAGACTCAACCCCTTCTCATTTTCATGATGCTGACCAAGCTGTTCTGTGGCAGAGACAACTTTCTGCTTTGGAAGATAGCCTTTGTCCCAAAATTCTTCCAGAACAGTATTTACCTCTTCTCACTTAGGGGAGTAACTTCTGGGGGTGTTGATATCTCTCACTTTATAGTGATCCATCTCTTCTTCCTTTCAGCAGCCACAGTGTGAGTGATTCCAGCTGAGCTGGCTGGGGTGGCTTGGGCTGCAGATTGCTGCCTCATCCCTGGAAGTGTCCAAGGCCAGGTTGGATGTTGCTTGGAGCAACCTGGGCTAGTGGAAGGGGTCCCTGCCCATGGCAGGGGGTGGGAACTGGATGATCCTGAAGGTCCTTTCCAGCCCAGACCAGGTCACTTCTATAATTCTATGCACTGTTTGAGTTGCATGTGGATGGTCATGGAGGAGAAATCAGGTTTATAAGAGAAAAGGCACCTATAGGTGAGGATGGTGCAAGGAAAAAAGAGCTGTGGAATTCAGGATAAATCCCATACAACCAACTCCAGAGGGGAACATGAACATGTTCAGAGGGCTGGAACCCCTCGGCTACAGAGAGAGACAGGCTGAGGGAGTGGGGAGTTGTTCAGCCTGGAAAAGAAAAGGCTCCAGGGAGACCTTGGAGCTCATTCCAGCCCCTCCCTAAAGGGGCTTCAGGAGAGCTGGAGAGGGACTTGGGACAAGGGATGGATGGGCAGGACACAGGGGAACTGTTTTAGACTGAAATATCAGAGCTTTAGATGGGATATTGGGAAGAAGTTCTTGGCTGTGAGGGTGGGCAGGCCCTGGCACAGGTTGGCCAGAGAAGCTGTGGCTGCCCCATCCCTGGAAGTGTCCAAGACCAGGTTGGATGGGGCTTGGAGCAACCTGTTCTGGTGGGAGAGGAGTTTGCAGGGGGTTGAAACTAGATGATCTTGAAGGTCCTTCCCAGACCAAGCCATTACATGATTCTGTGATTCTATACAAACTCAAGCTGCTTCTCTGAGCATCAGGACCTCTTTTCCACCTTGAGATCCAAAATACCAGATGCAGGTCATCTGTAAATCCAACAGTGGAATTCTAGGCAGGGAGAGGAGCCATGGTGCTCTTTGCAGTTGGGTCCTGGTTGCAGATTCTCCTCCTCTTGCACACACAGGGTCCACAGTCCTTTCCCTGTCACATGTCCTACCACACACCAGTTTCACAACCCACCGTGGAAGATATTTCCATAGGTGAGAGGTGGCAAACACAAAGTTAGACTTGGTGATAATGCTGCAAGTGTGTTCTTATCATCTGAGGTGGAAATCCCTGGCAACAAGAGATGGAGACACCATCACCTACCTTCAAAATGTATTTTTGACTCATATTTAGACCCCCAGTGTCACTCAAAGGGATTTAACTCTGAACAGATCACAGAAAGTACAGCAAGAGTTTCCATCCCTACGTTTTCTATGGGCAGGAAACACTCCCACGTTTTCAAATCACTCCAAATACTTATTTCTTCCATTATTTTTCACAAAAAGCCTGCTCTGAGAAGCCAATATGTTACAGGGATCTGATGGATTGCTGAGCGTTTATGGGATGTCACCTAAAATAACTCACAGCAAAGAGGTGTTTGCCTGTTCCTGGGATGCAGGAGAAATGACTTACCCATTATTGTTCTGCTAGAAGATACAAATGACAATCATTTAAAACAAATAAAAGCTTGAAATCAGTTAACACACATTCTTTTACTTCTTCACATTATTTTTTTTAAAGGCAAAAATGTCTAAAACTGCATTGGTTATTCATTATTTTTGAGGGTGAGGAATTAGATGGGAAGGAAATCTGTCAGTGGAACAGCATTAGGCAAGCAGAGCTATCCTTCAGCATTTCCATAAATTTATACACAAACACACATGTAGAGAGGGAAAAAAAGTAAAAATAATAATTTGGAAGGAATATTTGGGCATTTTGCTCAGTTCTTGCCATTCTAGAAACATCAAGTGATGTAAAAGGGGAAACCTGGGAGAACCAGATTTCACTGAAGGGGAGATGAAGTTGGGAACATGATTTGATTTTCAAAGATGTGCTCTTGGAATTGCCAAACCTCCTGGAAAAAAGTGTGTTGAGTCAGAAATAAGGGCTGGTCAGAGCAGGAAGACCTTATCTCTCTCTTACAATATCACCTCTATATCACACTGCCTTTTATTTTTTACTGTCCATCCAGCCCAAACTAGAAATAACACAAAGCATAGAACGATAAAACAATTCTCAAGTTCAAAGAACACATTTAATCTCCAACCTCTTCATTTAGTAATACTTAACTTACATGAAACACAACTTCTATATATTTAACTTACATAAAATCTCTGTCTAAACCAGACAAAATATAGGGGAGACAAAAAAAGTCTCCACAAACCTCCTCCTTTCCAGCCACCGAGTTGGAGTCACAAGGCAGCTCATTTTTAGCTCGCCCAGGTTCGCAGCCTGGAGTGTTTCTGGCTCCTCGGGAAACCCAGTTTTTCAGCATCTGTGAAATGAGAATTTTGCCCACCCAGAGAGGGGCTGTGCCCAGGATCAGAGCCCTGCTCCTTTGCTCTGTGCCAGCAGCAGATGGGACCTCCTGCTGAAGGACTCAAACCCGTGTGATCTGTGCAGATGTGAAGGTGTTGCCGCCACGTGTTGCAGAAGTGGCTTTGGCAGAATGGTGGTTTCTCTTGGGGTGGTGTCATTCATTTGTTCCAGGAGTGGACCGGGTGGTGGCTGGAACTGAAAAGACACAGAGCAAAGAGGCTGCACCTCTCAAAGTGCTACAGTGCAGGTAAGAGACGAGAGAGAAGAGGTGGCAACAGAAAAAAAATGGAATAATAAAGGGAGACAACAGGAAAACCCAAGCTAAGGTTCTCTTAAACAGCAGCAGCCACTGCGTGAGGTCACATTTGTTTCACCTTTAGGGACTTGGGTTCGAAAGCAATGTGGAGATTGAGATGACATTGAAAACTCAACAAAATTGAGTGGCTGGAGCATGTCCAGAGAAGGGAATGGAGATGGGGAAGGGTCTGGAGCACCAGGAGCAGCTGAGGGAGCTGGGGGGACTCAGCCTGGAGAAAAGGAGGCTCAGGGGGGACCTTCTCACTCTCTACAACATCTTCCACTAGACCAGGTTGCTCCAAGTCTCATCCAACCTGGCCCTCAACACTTCCAGGAATGGGAATGTTGGGATATATTCCCCTAAAGTACTTGTCCCATGTCAGGACATCTGCGCTCCGAGGTCATTTGACACTGATGTGGGATTTTTGTGGTTTATATTCCTGTGTTTATAACTCCTCCCTTCCTCCCCTGGGAATTTATCCAGTTTTTAAACTCTGTAAGTGCCTGCAATACCCCATGGCAAGAATTTCACAGTTTCACTGTGTCCCTGTGCCAAGAAATGGACAGTTTGTGCCAGAGGGGATGTCTTTGTGTCATAACTCTGGGGGTAATTTTTAGGTCACAAGGGTCACTTGTGCTTCCTGACAGAAAGGAAGGGCTTGGATTCTCCTCCTTATTTATCCCTGTTTCTATGCCAGAGCCTGGATGCTTAACCATGGATCGAAGCCCTGCTGGGTCAAGCACTGTGGAGACACTAAAGGTTTCCTCCTGCAGCAGAACAACACAGCAGCAAGTCTGCAGGGCTTCTCATTGGCACTGCTCCCAAGGCTGGACAAAGGAGAAAATCCTGGAATCATCTGCTCAAAGTCATCTAGAAATGTCAGGAATAATCCTGTGGAGCTCCCTCTCCACCAGCCTTTCTTATCCCTGCTAAGAGAGCACAGATATTCTGAATTACCCTTATAAATAAGGAAACACCAAGGCTGGGAGGCCTCCAGTCTCATCTGATTTCCTGCACTCTCAGACACTTCAGTGTTTCCCAGAGCATGGAATTCCTCAGGCTGGGGTGGGTTATTAATACTGACATCCCAATTAATAAATAACACCCGGCATTAAATAATAAACAGGGGGGAAAAATCAAGAAGCAAATATTTGTTTATCTCCATCCAATCAGACCCATGGGATTGGAGACACAAACATGCTCTTACATTATTACTGTGGGTTAAAATCAATCAGAGCTGGAAGAGTTCTACAGGGAATCAAAGAAAAATTATATTTAATATGAATTGTCAGTTTGGGCAGATTCACCTCGGGGACAGAGAGAACAGTCCCTAAACTGATTTGTTCAATATCACAGGCACAGACGACTTGAAGAAATGAGAGAATGGTTTGGATTGAAGGGACATAAAGGATGATGTACTTCCAACCCCCTGCCATGGGCAGGGACACCTTCCACTAGCCCAGGTTGCTCCAAGCCCCATCCAACCTGGCCTTGGACACTTCCAGGGATGGGGCAGCCACAGCTTCTCTGGGCAACCTGTGCCAGGGCCTGCCCACCCTCCCAGGGAAGAATTTCTTTTCCCAATGTCTAATACAGATCTTCTTTCTTTCTGTTTGAAGCCATTCCCCTTTGCCCTGTCCCTCCATCCCTCGTCCACAGTCCCTTTCCAGCTCTCCTGGAGCCCCTTTAGGCACTGGTAGGGGCTCAAAAGTCTTGTTGGAGCCTTCTCTTCTCCAGGCTGGACATTCCCAGCTCTCCCAGTCTGTCTCCAGAGCAGAGGGGCTCCAGCCCTTGGAGCATCTCCTTAGCCTCCTCTGGACTTGCTCCAGCAGCTTCACATCCTTCTGATGTTGGGACCCCACAACTGGGTGCTGTGCTTTGGGTGGGATCTCAAGAAGGTGGAGTAGAAGGGGAGAATCTTCAACTATATGGCAAAGTATTTTGGGGATCAGGACTTTTCCTTGCATCTAAACTTTGCACTGCCAAGATGAAGACAAAGACCCTCTTGGGTAGATTAATTGATAGCCATGTTCTTTTATTCTACAGAGAAGAAACCTTAAGAATCTTTGAAACTGGACTTTTGTTGTTGTTGTTTCTAAATAAAATAAATATATTATAGCGTATTATTGGAACTGTGTGGTGTATAAAGACATCTGTATGGGGTAAAAAGACATGTACACACACCTTGGCTTCTCCAGAGGATATATGGCAACATTTCAGACCAAAGCTGACTCACATCTGTCTGTATCTCAGTGCTAGTGAGGTACAACACTCACTGCAGGACACCTTCCTCTGTTATCCAGGCAGAAAAACTTCCCAACAATCCATGCCAAGTCGGAGCAGGGAAACTCTCCACTTGTTTTTGGCTGATTTGACAAAGAAATAAAAAGCAGTGACGACTTGTTTGACTACAGAGCAGAGTTAGTGAGAAATAAATGCAGAATGGGATGGAATTGTGCAATAAAACTGTACACTGTGGGCTCAGTTTTTTCCTACAGAGTTTATTCAAAAAGAGAAAGTGTCTTCCTGACATTTTTAATGGGCAATGGTCATTAGAGCCTTTCCCCTTCAGTGGACAATTAACCTCTCACTTTATGGAAGGTGAAAACGGTCATTCTTGATTTCAAGCATAAAACTTGCCTTGGATTAAAAGGGGAAAATAAATCCTGCAGAGTACAGAACAAAATAATCAGGATGAATGAAGCTCTGAGAGGAATTGTTCTGCCAAATGTTGATGGGACTCGACCAGATATGACTTCTGAACAGTTTAAAAAGAAAATGTGCTTTTCTTCCTTTCCCAGCTCTCAGCATTGCCTGGTGCTTATTTGAGTCCTGAATACTCATGAGCAAAGCTTTGCAGAGACCACAGGATCTTGCTTGCAAAGCTGCACCTACTTTAAGGCCAGAGGGACCAGGGTGGTCAGAATGTGTCAGGGACATGAACAGGGTTATCAAAACTAGTCTGGAGCAGAAAAAGATGGTCATGTCAGGCCACACAGAGCACAAATATGTCTCTCCAGCACAGGGAATTTATCAGAGAGGCAACAACACCACCAAGCTCCCCTCCTTTGCCATAATTTTCCAACCCTTCATGGCTGAAAGAATCATGGTCCTCCAGTGAGGAACAGATGACACCAACCTCTGTTGGCTGCAACTGAAATCAGCAGCTCCACCTGCATGATCCATGTCTGATAACATTCCAGATCCTTCCTGCCACCAAGGAGTTCTAAAACCGTTCCAGTTGTGACAGATGTTAAAATAGTTTTGGCCCATGCTCTGGCACCTCTCACTCAGCTCTTATCCAAATTTTGGGGGCACACTGCAGAGACAGGGTGACCTGAAAGCAGCAGTGGACAATCAGTGTCACTGAGGACAGAGCAGGTTATGGACACCTAAAATCCCTTATAAC
>JAWWTY010000077.1:149456708-149496041 GCA_035222235.1 Margarornis squamiger | reverse complement strand
GTGACCTGAAAGCAGCAGTGGACAATCAGTGTCACTGAGGACAGAGCAGGTTATGGACACCTAAAATCCCTTATAACAGAGCAGCTCAAATCCATGGTGTCTCTCTAAAATACAGGATTTGGGCTTTCACACAAAGGCAGGCACATTTGCACATTTGCAGGGCAAGTTGGCTCTGAAAGTGCTCTGAGGCCAATTTGCATGGAAGGTTAAAAATGAGCTGATGGTTGATCTCCTCCAGAGATTCTCCTCTTAATCCTTTCTCTTATCAGGAGCAGGTTTCTTATCAGTTCCCTACAGGGACATTAGTAAAGAGACAAGGGAGAGCTCAGAGCTCCAAAGAACCCAGGCTTGAAACGCATCCAGTTCACAAAGCTCTGCAGTCTGTGCATCACTGGGAGGCCAAGCTGCACCTTCCTCCAAGCTCTCACCAAGCTCTTCTTTGTCCCTTGCTCTCTTTTTCCTCCAGACAGAACAAGGCCAGAGCATGAAAACAATTTAGTATTTCCACAGAAACCTCCTCCCTTTTCACTTCTAAAAATTTCATAGAAACATGGAATGGTGTGGGTTGGAAGGGACCTTAAAGACCATCTCATTCCACTCCCTGCCATGGCCAGGGACACCTGCCACTAGATCTGGTTGCTCCAAGCCCAGCCTGGCATGGACAATTCCAGGGATGGAGCAGCCACAGCTTCTCTGGGCAACCTGTGCCAGGGCCTCAGTGATCTCATAGTGGAGAATTTCCTTCTTATGTCTACTCTAAACACCACCTTTGTCAGCTTGAACCATTCCCCCTTGTCCTGTCACTCCATGCCCTTGCCCAAAGTCCCTCCCCAGCTCTCTTGGAGCCACTTTAGGCACTGGAAAATGCTCTAAGGACTCCCTGGAGTTTTTTCTTCTCCAGGGTGAACAACCCCAGCGCTCTCAGACTGTCTCCAGAGCAGAGGTGGTCCAGCCTTCTAGTTATCTTTGTGGCCTTCTCTAGACTCGCTCCATCAGGTCCATATCCTTGTTATATTGGGTGTCTCACAGCAGCTTTCCAGGTGGAGTCTCAGGGGAGTGGAGCAGAGCAGGAGAATCACCTCCCTCACCCTCCTGGTCACACTTCTCTTGATGCAGCTCAGGACAGAGTTGTCTTTCTGGGCTGATAGAACACACAATTAGGTCATGCTGATCTTCTAATCCACCAACACCCTCAAGTCCTTTCCCTCAGGGCTGCTCTCAATCCATTCTCCACCCAGCCTGTGCTTGTGCTTGGGATTGTCCTGACTCAGGTGCAGGTCCTTGCACTTGGCCTTGCTGATCTTCACGAGGTTTGCACAGCCCCAACTCTCCAGCCTGTCCAGGTCCCTCTGGATGCCATCCCTTCCCTCCAGAGTATCACCTGAACTTGCTGAGGATGCACTTGATCCCACTGTCCATGTCACTGGTGAAGATGTTAAACAGTGCCAGACCCAACACCAACCCCTGAGGAAGGACACTTGCCCCTGGTATCTACTTAGACATCAAGCCATTGACCAAAACTGTTTGAGTGTGGCCACCAAGCCATTTCCTTACCCACCCAGTGGTCCACCATCAAATCCCCATCTCTCCCTTTCAGACACAAGGATATTGTGAGGGAAAGTTGTGCTTTGCACAGCTGAAGGGAAATGACATCAGTTGCTCTTCTCCCATCCACCAATGCTGTAACCCCATCACAGGAGGCCACCAAATGTGTCAGACCTTCTGTGAAGCCACATTGACTGCCTGCAACCACCTCCTTAATTTCCATGTGCCTTACCATACTTTCCAGGAGGATCTGCTCCATGATCTTGTTGGACAGTGAGGTGAGACTGACCAGCTTGTAGATCCCCAGTTCTACCTTTGTTCCCCTTTTTTTGTGCTTGGTTGGATTTTATTTCTAAAATATCTGCTCAGTTTTCGACACCCTGCCTGACTCCCCCAAAGGACATAGAGATACATGATACCCTGAGAGAGCCTTGGCTGAATTTGGGCAAGAAGGTTGAAACTCTGATGCTTGGGTCTGAGATGTGATAGCAGGTTGGACCATTCCCTGTGGGGCAAAATCTCCTTTCTTGCATGAAAGAAAGCATCAGTCACACAACTTTCTGGTGTGAACATCTCTGTGCCAGGATGGGGTGACTAAGAAACCTTCCTTCCATTTCACAAGCACTGTACATATATTTAGATCTGTGTGTGCATCTCTCTCTATATCTGTATCATATATGTCTGTATCTATAGCTACATCTGTCTCTCTCTATCTATATCTGTATCATATATGTCTGTATCTATAGCTACGTCTGTCTATGTCATAGAACCATAGAATTGCCTGGGTTGGAATGGACATTAAAGATCATCCAGTTCTAACTCCCTGCCTTGGGCAGGGACACCTTCCACTATCCCAGACTGCTCGAAGCCCCATCCAACCAGTCCTTGGACACTTCCAGGGATGGGGCAGCCACAGTTTCTCTGGGCAACCTGTGCCAGGGTCTCACCACCCTCACAACCAAGATTTTTTTCCCAATATCCAATCTAACCCTACTCTCTGTCAGTTTGAAGCCATTCCCCCTTGTCCTGTCACTCCAGGCCCTTGCCAATAGTCTCTCTCCATCTTTCCTGTAGCTCCTTCAGGTGCTGGAAGGTCACAGTTAAGTCACCCCAAAGCCTTCTCTTCTCCAGGCTGAGCAATCCCAACTCTCCCAGCCTTTCCCCCCAGCAGATCTCCTCCATCCCTCTGATCATCTCGGTGCCTCCTCTGGACTTACTCCTGCAGCTCCATGTCCTTCCTGTGCTGTGGTCCCAGTACTGGAGGTAGCTCTGCAGGTGGGGGTCTCATCTGAGTGGGGCAGAGGGGCAGAATCCCCTTCCTTGACCTCCTGCCGATGCTGCTTTTGATGCAACTCAAAATTAGGTATTTTCTTGCAGCTCCTCCTGGGTCTTCTGAAAAACCATGGCCCAGAAGGTGTCCCCTGACACAGCAAACACCCCACTGCATTTGTTTCTCTGTCCAAGCTGCTACTCAGAGTTTGGGAGGAAAGTCCTACCCACTTCCAACCCAAAAGGTTTCTCAGCAGGAATTGTGTCCTTCCATTATGAGCTTCACTTCACGAATTACCTTTTGACAGAAATAATTTGGAAAAAAAAACCCCAAAACAAAACCAACAACAACAAAACCCCCCCAAAAACCAACCCCCCCAAAAAAACCCCACAAAAACCCCAAAACCCAATGAGCCAACAGTAACTTTAAAGACAATGAACTGTGTAAATAATAAGAGAAGCAAATGCCCTTGAACAGCCTCTCACCTGCCTGCACCTCGCTGTGGCTTTAGCAGGAGCCGGAGTGATTTTAATTAACACCTTCCTCGGTGCAAAATTACCACATTGTTCTCCAAGAGTGAGTGACACCCAGGTGAGGGTTTCCAGATTTTGTTATGCCTTCAGAGCTGTTGGCTAATCCAAGTTTTATTCCATTTCTTGGGACAGCAGGCTTGGAGCAGAGTGGCTGGTGACAGCCTTTATCACACCAGCACTCCCCAGATGTGCCCAGAGTGTCAAGCAGCCCAGGAGGTGACTGTACTTGCAAACAGCATCCAGTTGGTTTGCTGGATCTGTGCCTCCTCTCCTCCTGAAATGCCAGCAGCACAGGAGGGACTTTCTCCTCTGGATGCCCTCCCAAAATTCCAATGACAGACAAGAGCAGGGAGTTTGCAGCATTCAAGTGGAATTTGAGGCTTTTGGAAAGCAATGGTGGGCACTGAGATCCGGGTGCTGGGGGATCCCTTTGAACTCAGAGGGCTTTTCCTTTAAACCAATCCTCTTCTTATCTGTCATTTTCTTGCTAGGTCTGGAAAGGGATTAGACTTTTGATGCTGGTCCTGCCGTCACCTGGGGGTTGCTTTCTGCCTAATCCATTTGGGTCCATGCTGTGGCTTTGCTGGAGGATTCATCCCCTGACACCCTGCCCTGCTTTGAAATGTGGTGGGAAGGGCACTAAGCCACAGAATGGTCCTTTCTGCCCATGCACAGGGTTTTAAAAAGATTTAACATCTGCAGTTCCCTAGATCCAGGCTGGATTACTTTTATTTCTCTCTAGACAGGAATGGGGCAAATGAAATCCAGAAGGTTGGAACTAAGCAATCCTTAAGGTCCCTTCCAACACAAACCATTCTATGACTCTACAGCTCTAAATTATTTTCAGACCTTTCAGGAATCAGCCCTCCATCACAATTTCCACAGGAGACAAGTTCAGTCTGTGGCTTCCCATCCTGTCAGAACTTCAAGGCAAAAATCCTTGCTTTTTTAAGGGCAATGTGCATTTTATCATTCATTTTCAGCAGATGCAGGATTTTACCAGCTGATTTCAGCTGCCAGTAGACTGAGTCATCTCCCCAAGATGATTCTAGAGATTATTACTTCTGAAGGGTGAAGAACTGAGAGAGACAGGGTGTCTTGGAAGGTGGATGGTGCATTATAATTGTGGAATTAACCCAGGTGAAGTGACCTTAACCCTGACTCTTTCCCATTTACCACAGTCCTGTAGCTCTTGAGTTTAAGAACTATGGGATAGGACATCACTTTTGGAATGGATGACTGACAGCCCAAGTGTGCTCTGCTATTTTTATTGCATTCTTAGCATAATAATATATTCTGTTCAAAACTAGTGATGTATGAACATAAATATATCTTATTTGCCTATTAAAGTTAGACAGGAAAAGTCATTCTTTGTGCAACATCTGTAATATGAGCATTTAAATTTTATCTTCTCCTTTTAGATGTCTGAGCAATAAACCTTGAAAGATGTTTTTTATGGAATTTGGTGCAATACCATCACTGCTATTATAGAACCACGATTTTTCTGCTCATTCAAAAGAGTTCTGTGTTTTTTTCCTTTTTTATTATCCCTCTGGAATTTTGAGGCAATGACAGGGGGTCGAGTCTCTGGATTTGCCCAGTGTTCCCTCTTCCAAAGGCTGGGGAGAAAGGTCACAGCATGGATTTGAGCCATGATGTATCACTGGGTCCTGAAGCCAGAAATTCACCCCAAACACGTTTTATTAATTCCTACAAATGCAGAGGATGCACTTTTAGGGATGAATTTTCTGCTGTCTCCAATCAGGACAAGTCCAGTACCTGGTAGGAGAGTGTTAGTTTCTGTTGATGATGATCATGGTGCTCCTTCATTCAAAAAGCATGGAAATTACACCTTCCCTTGCCCTTGCAGCAAGATTTGTCTTTGTGACCCTTGAAGGAAGAAAGGTGGAAAAAGACTATTTACAAGGGCATGGAATAACAGGACAAGCAGAAATCACTTCAAACTGAAAGAGACCGGGTTAAGACTGGATATTTGGAAGAAATTCTTCCCTGGGAGGGTGGGGAGGTGCTGGACTGGATTTCCCAGAGAAGCTGTGGCTGCCTCATCCCTGGAAGTGCTCAAGGCCAGGTTGGACAGGGCTTGGAGCAACCTGGTCTAGTGGAAGATATCCCTGCCCTTGGCAGGGGGTTGGAATGAGATGATCTTGAAGGCCCTTTCCAACCCAAACCATTCTATGTTCCTGTAATTTCTGCTGGGACAGGGAGGGGAAGAGCTCACCGCACATGAAGGTCCCTACGTGTCCTTCGCTGTCGTGCGCAGGACACGTTGCTGCACAGCCCAGTCACTGGAAAATCAGTGTTTAAGTGGAAGCAAATATGAAAATGATTGCTACAGTAAAGGCAGGGAATAAAAGACAGAGGAGGAATGTCTTTTCTAGTGATAACATGGGAATAAATCACTGTGGCTTATTTTGATATCAGTGACATTTTTCATAAAGACGTTCTCCGAGGCGCCAAAGACATCTGTCAGCACAGAGTGAAGTGTGTACAAATGAAGCCTAAATCTACACTCCTGAGGGATGACAGAGGTGTTGAGAACTCCAGTCTCTGGGAGGGAGCAATTCTGATGCAAAACCTGGAGGAGTGAATCCCAGGGTGAGGATTTTTTAGCTCAAAATGTGATCACAGTGACGCAATCGCGGAACGGCATCAGCGTGCGCAAGGAAAGCTGCAGCCCTGGAGAAAATATGTGGAGAAGAGAGGGGAATATTGGGATATGGCATTGTGCCTGGTTTGTAAAAAATTATCTTACAGGTCTGTTTTGGGAGAATAATCATTTTACAAAAGATATTATATTTTTTTGAAGATGACAGTATTCAGTGAAGCTGCAGATAGCATCTTGTTGCTGCTGTAGTGAAAGGTAATGGAGCCATAAGTTACAAAGTCAAATGAATCAAGTCCCTTGATATAATTATATCAAGCTTTGAAATCTGAGTTAATAGACACTTGTCCAGTTTCTCTGAGACTTTTTCCCCCTAATTTCTAATTTAGTCTAATTTCTATTTAGACACTTGAAAAGCTTAGTGTTGCAGATCACACCAAGCTGGGTGGACATGGTGATCTCCTGGAGGGCAGGAAGGCTCTGCAGAGGGACCTGGACAGGCTGGATCCACGAAGCCCAACGATATGAGTTTTAATAAGATGAAGTGCTGAGTCCTGCACTTTGGTCACAACAATGCCATGGTGGGCTCCAGGCTGGGGACAGAGTGGATAAAGCAGCCCAGTGGAAAAGGACCTGGGAGTGCTGGACAACAGCAGTGGAACATTACCCAGTGTGTGCCCAGGTGGGCAAGAAGACCAGTGGCATCCTGGGCTGTATCAGCAATGGTGTGACCAGCAGGACCAAGGCAGTGATTGTCCCCCTGTACCGGGCACTGGTGAGGCCCCACCTCGAGTTCTGTGTCCAGTTCTGGGCTCCTCACAATGGGAAAGACATTGAAGGGCTGGAGCACGTCCAGAGAAGGGCAACGAAGGTGAGGAAGGGTCTGGAGGGTAAGTCATATGGAGGAGAGGCTGAGGGAGCTGGGGTTGTTCAGCCTGGAGAAAAGAAAGCTCAGGGGAGACTTTCTCCTTCCCTTTAAATACCTGAAAGGAGGTTTGTAGCCAGGTGGGGATCAATCTCTTCTCCTGGGCAACCACTGACAGGACAAGAGGATGTGGCATCAAGGTGTGCCAGGGAAGGTTCAGGCTGAACATCAGGAAGAATTTCTTCAAAGAAAGGGTTGTCAAGCATTGGAAGGGGCTGCCCAGGGTGGTGGTGGAGTCCCCATCCCTGGAGGTGTTCAAGGAATGACTGGATGTGGCACTCAGTGCTCTGGGCGGGGTCACAAGGTGGTGATGGGTCAAAGGCTGGACTCAGTGATATTGGAGGTCTTTTTCAACCACTACACAATTCTATTCTATGATTCTATAATTAAATGTTTTTTTATGAACCTGTCTCTCCCTTTGGCACCTTACTGCAGGCATCTTTAGCCTGTCTGTCCATATATTTTTCCAGAGCAGATATTTGAAGGTAACTCGGAAAGCAAAGCTCCAAGACACCCACCTTTACTGCAAACATCACTGGTTTTCTGCTGCAAAGTATTTAGGGACTCGATAACTGGAAAATATTAAACTGCCCTGAGGCAGCATTAGAGGTTGACCCTCGAATTAACCCTCAGGGCACTGGTGAGTCAGACCTGAAGGACTGAAAAACCCAAATTAATCTTGTGCTGACTCTCCAAAAGGCAGTTTGGAATTTGCTGTGGTCTGGGAGGTTCTTCCTCCTTCAGATATGTCAGAACTTAGGGCTGAGGACAATTCCAGTCACCTGCCTTTGTGATCTCCTGCAGGGATGAGTTTCTCCCCAGGGCAGAGCATCTATTTGGGGCTTGGAACTCAGAGCAGTGAGTAGTGGTGGTGCTGAGGCATCAAAACTGGTCCTGTGCTTCCCAAAGTTGCAGGAGAATCTGACTGACTGTGTTTAGCAGGATAAGGTCTCCATGCTAGTGTTGGTGTCCCAACTCATCTCCTTTGGACGTGTTTTAAGGGATCAACCACCGTGCTGAGATCACAGCAGGAATACTGGTAGATTGTGGATTTTTTTGAAGGAGAAGCCTTTTTTCCTGGCATCATGTCAATGGCACCTACTGGGATAATTGGGAACAGCACCAACTTCCCAGCACGTCCCAACAGGCCCCAGCTCTCAGAAAGAGAAGCACAAGAGAGTGATCTCAAGGCTTGAACCCTGCTTTTGTCTGGCTTGTCTTGTTCTCTTTCCTATTATTATCCTCTCCTTGCCTTTAAAATCAACCCCATCCTGGTGCACAATGGGCAATTTCCTGTTGATTCACCTTTTTATGAGAATCTGCATCAAAAAATGGCATTAGGGGAGCTCGAAAAGCCCCTTCAAACCCAAAGCCGCATAAGCATCCAGCATCATCCTGCAAAAGGAGCCCCTGTGGACACAAATCTATATGATATTCCCTTCAAAAAGCCTGGAATGATGTAAATAGCAGGAGAAGAATCGCTCACATGGGAGGCCACAAGGATTCAGATACATTTTTGTATTTCTAAAGACAACTTTCTTAAAGGCTCTTCAAAGGTATTTAAACCCGGAAAATAGAAAAGTCAAACGTTTGTTGTTCCAAGTCTTGTCCAACCTGGCCTTGAACAATTCCAGGGATGGGACAACCACAGCTTCTCTGGCAACCTGTGCCAGAGCCTCACCACCCTCACAGGGAAGAATTTCTCCCTAATATCTCATCTTTCCCTGTCCTGTGGAAGTTTGAAGCCACTCCAAGCCCTTGTCCAAAGTCTCTGTCTTGCAGGTCCCCTCCAGGTACTGAAAGGCCCCAATTTGGTCACCCCATGGCCTTAAATTAAATTCCATTCCTGACTCTTTTTTGGCTGAGCATGCAAGTTGTGGAGTTTGAAGGGGTGGGATTCTCTAGGGAACATCAAACTGGATGTGGAGGAGAGTTGGGTGAGTGGTCTGGGGGCCAGGAACTGGTCAAAGGACACAAGACCAACATTCCCTGGGTAGACCATAGAGACCATGGAGGATGGTGCCTTTGACTGTACAAGGTGTCTTGGATCCCTCTGTAGTCCATGGACAGTCAATATGAGGAATCAGTGGAGCTCAGAGATCGCAGAATCACAGGATCATTGAGGGTGGAAAAGATCTCCAGGATCATCAAGTCCAACCTTTGACCAAACATCACCTTGTCAAACAGATCAGAGCACTGAGTACCATGTCCAGTCATTTCTTAAACACCTCCAGGGATGGTGATTCCACCACCTCCCTGGGCAGCCCATTCCATGATCCTTCTGGCTGAATTTCAGCATCTCTTTGCTTTGGGAAGTGATGTTTGGATGGTACAACAGCTCTGCTTTCACTCCACTGAATTTCTGTCCAAGTCCAAGAAGGAAATGTGGAGTGGCTGGTGGGATGAACATGTCCTCATCACCCAAGGGAAATCCAGGGGTTACCTGAGGCTCAGAACACTGCCTGGGACTCTGAAGGAAGTTTTGGTTTCCTCCTTGGTTTTTGGAACACCTCCCATCATGATCAGCTCTCTCCCCTGACTACAGGCTGATGCAAGTTCTGGGCATGCTGGTGTGTATCCTTTTTTAAAATCTCCAGATTTAGGAGGTGGAGAGGGGTGGCTTGTGCAATTCCTGAATCATTATTGGGATACTGTACTGCCTACACAGTTCAAAGCTTCTCCTCCTTTCAGTCAGGACTTGGCTCATTTCTACCAAAGAGTTTGCAGGATAATGCAATTGTTAGTTCTTTCCTTTCTCAAGGTTTCCTGTACTTAGATGAACCTCAGACAGACAGAAGAGAATGGTTAATTAGCCAAACTAATGAGAGTGGGGACATCCAGTTTCAGTGCAGAGCCAAAGAGGTCTCATTAAAGCAAAAACTTTGTGGAATGAGCCAGCACCAACAAAAAGGAACAAAAAGGAGGTTTAACCCTTAAAGAGCCTTTGCTTTCTCATCCAAGATGGATGGAGGAGACCAAAACACAAGGGAATGGCTGCAATAAATTGGACAAGGGTTGCAGGGGCTGCTGAGTGGGCAGATTTCCCACAGAAAATAAACCAGCACTGTTTCAGTAGTTCAAGTTTTCCCATGGGAAAGGAGGGAGAGGAATAGGCTGCAGGATGCTGGGTGAGAACGCAGCAGGTTTTATGTAGAGGGTCACACATATCACATCAAAGGCCAACAAAAAGGGGGAAAATAAGGATTTTTTCCCCTCTGTGAAATTCAGGGAGGCAAGCAGCTCATTCCTAATCAGCTGGGGATCATTTCTCCATCGTTCAGCCAAAAATATGGTGACACAAAACCCAGCCATGCCAGGGTGTCCCTGGCTCTCCCCTTTGCTGGTCACTGTAACCTTTGGGATCACCACATTCCGATGGTGATCTCCAAGTTCAGGTTGGATATTAGGAAAAAAACTCTTCACTGAAAGAGAGGTTGAACACTGGAAAAGGCTGCTCAGGGAAGTGGGGGAGTGACCATCCCTGGAAAAAAACCCCAAGTAGATGTGGCACTTCACCATAAGGTTTAGTGGGAATGGTGGCACTTGGATGAAGCTTGGCCTTGATGTTTCTGGAGAACTTTTCCAGCCTTAATGATTCTCTAATTTGTTTTCTTCCTTTTTGCTGCTATCAAGCCCTTTTGCTGGCACCCAACCCCAGCTCCAAGTTAAGTTTTGCATGGCATTGTGGAGCAGATATGTATATTTATATATATATTTAGAAAATCTACTTTGCCACGTACTGAAATGCCAAGAGAACAACATATTGACCCACACAAAGCCCAGGAATTCACAGAGCAAAACAAACACACTGAACCTTTGCCTTGCACTTACAGTTGTTACACTTGTATTTTCTATTTATTAAGCGTTGCTTTGAAAATCAAAAGAGGTAAGAAGGGGGAAAAGGGATCCAGAGGTTAATGAAGTGTTTTGTTTTGACGCTGTTTTATCCTTTTTTTCTCACCTGCTTACAAAAAAAAAGGTGAAGTAGAGGGAGAGGCTGGTCTTTATATACCTTATATTTTGGAAAACACTCCATCAGCTGCGTGCAAAGCCAAACTAACCTCAATCCTTAATTCTGGTTTTACAAGGACACACATCCCACTGACGTAAGGACAAGTTGTGTAGAGTCGTGTCTTTTCTCTGGGGACAACGTAAGATTGGCTGCAGCTCTGCTGGAGGTGGGTGGGAGCTGCTTGGATGAGCACAGCAACAAAGCCTGCGTGCTAAAGAGGATGTAAAAATGTTTGAAGGAGGCAAAAAAAACGTAGGAGGGGAAATTGGGAGCTTGTAGAATCCCTGGGAATGAAGCAGCCAGGGCTGGGAGGGTGGTTGATAGCCCAGTTTGTGTTGAATGTTTTGATAATGGCCACAGATGATGAGACTTTTTCTGCTGTCCTGGAGGGAAAATTAGCATAGGAATGATCTTGGTCACTTCCTCACCTTAATAGGTATGAAATATTGATCTGTGGATGAAAACAAGCAGCACCCGAGCTTTGCTCCACTCAGCCGAGGCGTTTTCATGATGGATGGGACAAAAATAGTATCGATGAGGTCGTTTTAAAGGACAACCCCTCTACCAAAGAGGGGAACCAAAAAACAGGTGAAGTGAAAGAGGCTTGAAACCACCAGGAATTTTGCACCAAGGGACGTTCACGTGCTTTTTAAGTGTCAGTGATTCAAACCTCAAAATGAGATGGAGAAGACACGTTATGTTATATCAGTGGTAGGGAGACTGAGGCCAGGAGCCAAATGGTTTATTTGGCATCTGAAAGCTCCATTTCAAAGGGCAAAATTGATAGCTATGACTATGAATGACATCCATCTTAGTTTCCATGGGCTAGGAAATGTGCTTTGGAATTTTGCAAATTAGAAAAACTCAAAAACAGTGAAGAAAAAGATCTTATAATGTTGTCAACTGGATCTTCCCTGTTTCATTCTTTATGCACAGTCAGCTCCTGGTTGATAACGATTTCCTTTAGAACAAACCATAATTATTGATCACCTTTTCGGTTCTGAACCACAATTTAACTTCTAGTTAAATATTCAGATTTGAATAAATGATTTTGCCCAGAGAAGTTGTGGATTCCCCATCCTGGAAGGCCAGGTTGGATGGGCCTTGGAGCAACCTAGTCTAATGGAAGGTGTCTCTACCCATGGCAGGGGGGTGGAACTGGATGACCTTTAAGGTCCCTTCCAATCCAAACCATTCTGTGGTTCCATGATTTCCAAGGATAGACAACCAACGGGCACCATGAGTAAACTCAATTGTTTAGTCTTTGACATTTTGCTTTTATTTTTAACAAGTTCTGACTTAATTTCCAGTGAACTGATGATTTTTATTTCTTTCTTTGTAAAACTAAAGAGCCCGTTACTTTCTCATTTTCTCTCATCCTTCCCATGAAATAAGTGTTGGAGAAGTGGAGTGATTGGCTTTATAGGGAACCAACTGGGAAATCCTAGAAATCATAGAATCTCCTGAGCTGGAAGGGACTCACAAGGATCATCAAAGTCCAAATCCTGGCCCTGCACACAAAGAGAGACAGGGATTGAATGTTTAAAAGGACAAGAGTAGAGTTATGGGGTAAATGCCCACTACACCTTCCCTGATCCCTTCCAACAAATCCTTTCATTCAATGCCAAAAGGATCCCTCATTTATCCTCTTTAGGGTTTATGGAAAATGAACTGCAAGCCAATACTGAGCAAACACAAGCCCCTTTCAGCCTGGTTTTCAGTGGTGCTGAGTTAGCACAGGTATGAGTCACTGAAAATCAACGGGAAATTACAGCCTGGAATATGAATCATTCATTGATCCCACAGAGTTTGCCAGGGATAAGTGAGAAATTTTGGAGAAGAGCGTGGATCCAACTGAATGATGTCAGAGAGAAATGAAATTGCTGGAAGCATTCAGAGGATTTAAGGACAACATTCTTTTTTTGGATGCACCCAGCATGAGCACAAACCGTATCACGACACGCAGAAATGGAATTTGGTGTATTTTACCCAGGGAAGATGGAGAAACCAGTGGGGTTGGGTGAAATGCCACTGCTGCTGCCTCCCAACCAGGTAAAAATCCACATGGCTTGATTTTGAACCCTTTTCCCTTGCCTAAGGAAGTGTCCATGTATCTGCAATTAAATCTTTGTTTTATAATTCAGGATTATCAATATCTCAGGTCAAGGCTGTTGCAACACCTTTTAAAACACTCTCTTATAGATGAGATAATACATTAAGAAATGTGCTGTATTTTCAGGAAAAGGCATAAAACAAGATGAAAAATAAGCCTTTTTTTTTTTCTCCACAAATTTTGGTGATTCTTCAGGAGTAACAGAAAATTAAATGAAACAAAAAAATAATTAACAGATAATTTGGGGAAAATCATTCATTTTGCTTCCTGTTTCTTTCCAAGCACATTGATAAGCATTTTTCTTTTTTCTCTCTCTAAATAAACTGCCATTCTGATGGGGAAAATATTTAGAAGAAATTGAATATTAATAAAAAATACAGCTATAATCTACCTATCTCCAAGGGTAGGGCTCATCCTTCTTCATCCTGGCAGAAGAGTCAGAGGGACATCAGTCCTTTAGGACTCTGAGCCACAATTTTTTAAATACTTTATATTTGTTTGTTTTTACTGCTCTTTTCCCTGCATTTTCTTGCAGGAGGGACTCAGAATCTCATTCCAAGTCCACTGCCATGGGCAGGAACACCTTTCACTACACCAGGTTGCTCAGTTTTTATTATCTTTTCCCCCAAAATGCCCATCCAAAGGCAAATAAAGGAAGAATAGGGCAGGATGCTGTTCCAGTGTCCTTTGATCTGACACCAAGATGTCATTTCTCACCTTGGCTTGCCAGAGATTTCTGATCTCATGGGTTTGGGATCCCAATTGCCCAATTAGAAAAGTGATTATTCCCCCATACTGGGCACTGATGAGGTCACACCTGGAATCTTTTGCTTACTTTTGGGCCCCTCGTGACAAGAAAGACATGGAGGGGTTGGAGAGTGTCCAGAGAAGGGAATAGAGCTGGGGAAGGGACTGGAGCACCAGGAGCTGCTCAGGGAGCTGGATGGGCTCAGCCTGGAGAAAAGGAGGCTCAGAGGGGACCTTCTCACTCTTTGCAGCTCCCTGAAAGGAGGTTGGAGCCAGGTGGGTGTCAAACTCTGAAAGGACATGAGGAAACGGCCTCAAGTTGTGCCAAGGGAGATTTAGATTGGGCATTAGGAAAAATTCCTTCATGGAAAGGCTTGTCAAGCATTGGAAGGACTGCCCAGGGAAATGATAGAATCACCACGCCTGGGAGAGTTAAAAAATGGGTGGATGTGGCACTTGAGGACATGGTTTGGTGATGAACACAGTAGTGGTGCTGGCTTGAATGTTGGGCTTGATGATCTTAAGGGACTTTTCCCACCTTAGTGATCCTGCAATTCACAGCACATTATTTGCTCTCCTGGCATGGATGGAAACTGCACAAATAGCAAAGAAACCAGATGTGGACAGGTTAGCCCAGGTCTGTGGAGAGCCTGGGATGGCTGGATGGTGGAGCTCTGAAGGAACAGGTTCTCACTGAGTCCTTTAAGGCAGCTTGAAGTATTTTTACACTGGATTTCACCACGGTGACTTGCTATGCTTGAAAACCCCAGCCAGCCAAGCTGGAAAATGCAACAACAGGCTGGATATTACGATTCCAAATGCTTAACAAACCATCTGTAAAAAAAAAAAAACAACAACCCAACAAACAAATTTCCAAAGAAGCAGGATCAGATAAGCTTGTATTTATATTGCAGCAGAGTTTGAGCTATAAGGAAATAATGATCATTAATGATTTACCAACAATAGCTGTGAGTATAGAAGGAGATAGAGTTCAAGGAATGGCTTCAGGGCTTTGGAATAACCTGTCCTGGCATGAGAAAGCATTTTAGAGGTCTAGCATGGGTTTATTTTTACTTTTCCAAATGCCCTGGTGTTATTTCCTCCTTTCAGATCGCCAGTGACCCAAAGGAAGACTATTAACCAAAGTCACCTCTTTTATCTTAATTAAGACGTGTCATGAAAGATGACATTATCTGTTTAAAAGGGTAAAGAGGAAATAAAGCATTTGGCAAAGCTTTTATGATTTTTGTTCTACGTCAGGAAGGCAGTGAATGAAGATGTGAATGAGGTGGATCAGAGGAGCTGTTCACAGGGGGACAGTGATGTGAGGCAACAGTGGGTCAAAAAAGTTATGGTAGTGAATTCATTCCTGAATTCACAGGATTTGAAGACCTGATTTATAATATTTTTGTAGACACGTTAATAGGGGGATGGAGCACAAGTCGGATGAGGAGCTGCTGAGGGAGTTGAGGGGCTCAGCCTGGAGAAAAGGAGGCTCAGGAGGCACCTTCTTGCTTTCTACAACTCCATGACTGGAGGCTGGGCTGGAGCCAGGTGAGGATCAGGCTCTGCTCCCTGGGAACACGGGACAGGACAAGAGGAAAAGGCCTCAAGTTGCACCAGGGGAGGTTTAGGTTGGGTATTCGGCAATATTTCTTCACTGAGAGCTTTGTCGGGCATTGGAACAGGGAAGTGGTGGAGTGACCATCCCAAGAAGTGTTCAAAAAATGAGTCAATGTGGCACTTGGCAATATGGTTTAGTGGGTGTGGTGGCATTTGGTCAAAGGTTGGACTTGTTGATCTTGAAGATCTGCCCCAATCGTAATGATTCGATGATTCTTTAAACACCGAATTCATCCATCAGTGACAGCAATGGGAGCTTGGAGGTGGAGTGACCATGGACATACCAAAGCATCGATATCTTCATCTACAACTAATTTCCCCCTCAAACATCCAGTCAAAGATTTCTAACAATTAAGTGACTATCAACCAGTTTCTCATCTGACTTCCACTTTCAAATCTCTGTGCCACGACTTCGGATATACAAACGGAATAAACTGAGAAATCACACGACTGAATATCTTGCAATTCTACTTCTCCCATCTTTGCAGACACCTCATCAAAGTTCCAGAGTTCCCCTGCCTGCCTGTGGGCTGCCTTGCAAGCCACCATTATAACAATTTAAAAAGAATTATTACTATTATTGTCATTTTTTTTCTCATGACATAGCCAGGCTGGCTGTGTCTGTCAGTCTTTTTTCATGTTGGAGTGTTATTTTCTGCAAGGTGGAATTATTAAGCAAAACAGAGGTTTCCCTTGAGAAATGAGGGTATCAGTTTAATTGAAAAATGTGGTAGGAGCAGATTAGCAGGGTCAACAGCTTTTGAAACATGAATTTTCTGTTCTTAACAGAGATTTCAGAGGAGACCAAGTGAACCAAACCATACAACTACCTGGGTTTTATTTTGTGCACTGTAAAAGAGAGCTGAGGAATGAGACTACAGATATCTAAAGGGATACAAACCTCAGGAATTTCCTCCAGTTTGGAAATCTCTTTTTATCTATTTCAACTGGCAGTGGGAATGAAAACTTAGGCTTAGCATGCATCAATAGACAAATCAGCTTTCTGTTAGTCAGGTGATCATAATTTTTGGAATAGCTGAATTTAGGAAAACAGTCTGTGCTAAAGACATTGAGTGTCCTGTGAATACATAATTGTTTCATTTTTTTTAGATTTTTCAGGTGTGAATTGTAGAATCACAGGATGGTTTGAGTTGGAAGGGACCTTAAAGATCATCTCACTCCAAACACCTGCCATGGGCAGGAACACCTTCCACCAGACCAGGTTGTTCAAGGCCCAAAGTAAAGGATTTGGGGACACCATCCAGTGTAATACATTATGTATACATAATAACACATTCCAGTGTCTAAAGGGCCCTACAAGAGCTGGAGAGGGACTTTGGACATTCAGCCTAGACAAACAAAATACCAATATATTAAATAAAACCACCTTGTAAGATTGATAAAGACAGCAGGCTTTAGATTAGATATCAGGAAGAAATTCTTTACTCTAAGTGTGGTTGTCCAGAGGAGCTGTGGCTGCCCCATCCCTGGAAGTGCTCAAGGCTGGACAGGACTTGGAGCAATCTGGCCAAGTAGAAGGTATCCCTGCCCATGACAGAGGGTTGAACTATATGATCTTGAAGGTCCCTTCCAACCCAAACAATTCTATAAATCTATAAAATAATTTAAAAAAGTACAAATTAAAAGTTTGTTGTCCTGCCAAAACCAACCCCTGAGCTCTCTGTGAGTGACACCCACTGCTCAGCTGGGTAGAAAAGAAGCTCTGAGAGCTCCTAAATTTTGATGGATCTGTGCTGATCTGCTCCATGGAATGCTCATGCTCTGGTATCTGGGATCCCAGGGACTAAAAAGCAGCTATGGTTTGACAGAATACAATCTGCCAGCACAAATGTATGACTATTTCATTTCAAGTGTGTTTTAGCATTCCAGCTGCCTGGCCCCACAAGCTTCAGAGAAGTTACAGCTACTTGGGATTCCATAGCAATACTCCCAGACTTAATAAAACTGTCTGGGGGACTAATGAATTATTTAAAGACTGCATAAAGAAAATGTAACCTATGCATTTAAAGTAGGAAAATCCACTTTAAAGTCATCATTCTGCTGTCTTTATCAATCTTACAAGGTTTTTTCTTCATATATTGGTATTTTGTTTGTCTAGGCTGAATGAATTCCGAATGGGAAGTATTGTCATTTCATTTAGGCCAATACTTGGGGCTGCATAAATTTATATTGATAATATATATAAAGTCTTTTGTTCCAGGTATGTATTTGCTCTATTAAACAATAAAGTGCTTCATACTAAATTGGAAGGAATGATGTACAGGAGCCACACAGAGCCAGGTGTGACTTCCTTGGGGGTGTTTTTTCTTGGAGCTCACCTTGACCAGGAGTATCAAAGATCTTTTTCCTTTTTTGCATAATAATAGGTTTGAATTTAGAGAGGTAGGAAATGACAGTGGACAGGTAGAGAACTCAATAGCACCTTGAAAGGTCAGAAACCTCGAGTGAGCTGAACATGTAAGACTGAATAGGGAAGAGGGAAAAAACAGGAGGGAAAGAAAACCCAGTGAATAATGTGATAGACATGAAAACTGCACAAAATCTGAGCTCTGGTCCTTGCAGATGCTGGACTTGGTTCAAGAAATACCTACACGAGGAGAAAGTGATGGAAAGGAAGAGGGAAAAAGAAAATTCCCTTTTAGGGTCTGCAGGATTAAATATCATCCCCTGAAACCGTTCTCAGCTCCCCATGGTGACAATGTTCCTGGAGCTACAGGTGTTTGTCATTCTTACACCCCCTTTAGATCATGGAATCATTAAGGCTGGAAAAGACCCCCGAGGTCATCAAACCCAACCTTTGCCCCAGTACCACCATGCCCACTAAACCTGATCACAAAGTGCCACACCTACCAGTGTTTTGAACACTTGCAGGGATGGAAACTCCACCACTTCCATGAGGGATCCTCTTCACTGGCAACATATCCCTGTGTACACACACAGTGACTTAGAAAATCCCATCCTCTGAGTGATCTGGGACAGTGCCATGATAGGTGGGATGATTTGATAGAGGGAAATAAGGACGTGTGAAGATAGAAATATTTGCAGATTAAAGACATATAGAATATCCTGTGTTGGAAAGGACCCACAAGGAGCATTGAGTCCAACTCTTGGCCCTTCACAGGACAACCCCAAGAATCATCCCATGTGCTTGAGAACATTGCCCAAACACTTTTGAACTCTGGCAGATTCCTGACCAGTTCCCTGGAGAATGTTGGGAAAGGAGCAGTTGCTAAAATAGAAGATTTTATTTTTTTCCTCCCCCTCTCTCCAGGTCATGGAAGTCTCACAACAAGTAAATAATCAGGTAGAAATTGATTCCAGGCTATGCACTGGGCATGGGAAAAGAGGAAAACCAGTGAGGCAGGTAAATTAGGAAGTTTGGAAAGCAGATGAGACCGACTGTAGTGAAGCAGGAGGAAAGGAGCGAGAACATGGGGGGAAAAGAAGAGCATGACACATCTAGGCTGGAAAAATTATTGGCTGTAGACATGGGAAGGAATTATGAGAAAGGAAGAATTAGGAAGGAGAACCCAGAGGAATGCCAGGCTGATCAATGGGCTGTCTGGTGCCTCATTAGGGCAGGTGATGAGTCAGACACTTGGGTGGGCTTGGGCACGTGGTGCTGGAGAGGAGCCAAGGAACAAAAAGTCTATGAAAAGGAAAATACTCCAGGTTTTGTGTTTAAAATTAACTAACAAACTGCAGAAGGCCTCTCATCATATCCTTCTTCTGAGATTTCAGTTGGAATCTTTCCATCTCCACCTGTCCCAGGGGAGAATTTACTTAAAGTCTTTCTCTGTCTCCCCCTTCATGGATCATGGTTATAGACCTGTCACTGAATGATCTCCTTAGTTGGCACCAGAGTGCTTTTTCTGTGGAAAAATGCTCAGAAAGGCATCCATTAGTCTTGGAGAAGAGGTTCTGAACTGCAGGGGATGTCAGGATGGATGGAAAGGGAACAGGAGCAGGTCTCATAATATTTCTTTGCTCTAAGTATTTAGGATTCAGGTATTCCTAGGACAGGAGGGATGCAAACAGGCTGCTGGACTCTTCTTCAGCTCAGCATTTCATTTCTTCCTCTCTCTTCCCTATCCTAAAATTAGCTCAGCTCACAGGAATTCTCTGTGTTTTTCCATAGAGCCCCCTCAACACGTCAGCTTTCCCAGACTGGCTTGGATGCAAGAAGTAACAACACTATTTTTTTACAAGCACCCTTAAAAACCAATCCATGAATGTTCCTTCAAGCTGAGCAATGTTCCTCTGGGATTTCTCTGCAGGGAAAGTCATTGCTTAGAGCTGGCCAAGGAAGACAAGGCTTGGTGAAGCCATGGCAGAAAATTAGGTGGGCTGGCAAGTAGGGCTTAATGTGGATGAGGAGTGAAGGGAGCCCACAGATTGGTCCCAGAACTGAAGAAAAAAAGAATGCTGGAAGATCTAATGTTTGACTCCAAGCAGATATTCCCAGTTATATCATTAAATGTTCTTTCTCCTTTCAGATCTGAAGAAGTCCTGCCCATGTGCCTTGATATCTCTTTTTACAAGGACGTGGAGTGGCGTGTCTTCAAAAGGGAATGGCTTCAAACTGAGAGTAGGGTTAGATGGGATATTGGGAAGGAATTCTTCCCTGGGAGGGTCCTGAGGTGCTGGAATGGATTTCCCAGAGAAGCTGTGGCTGCACCTTATCCCTGGAAGTGTCCCAGGCCAGGTTGGATGGGGCTTGGAGCAACCTGGGATAGTGGAAGGTGCCCCTGCCCATGGCAGGGGTTGGAACTGGATGATATTCAAGGTCTCTTCCAACCATTTGTTGCAGTGTTTTTAATCTGGTGCCTGTCCAATTAGGAGTAGTGACTAAGTGATCCCTGGCAAAAGTTTCTGGGGGGTACTTCTGTGACAAATTCCCAAGGAAAACAAGAACAATTTTAGGTCCACTGGAAAACTTTTCCCAAGGGGAGACACCTTTTGATAACCATATGACATGAAAGGGCAAAAGGGCTGGAGACAGAGAGGATTTGCTATTTGCCCTCTTTCTTGAGAGCCCCTCTGGATGCAGAGCCAGCAGTGCTGGGGACTTGGAGAAATGCTGTAACCAGACCCACCCAGTGCAAAGAAAATACAGAAGATTTGGGATAAAAGTCCTTTAGAGGAGCTCTGTGTTATGCCCAGGCAATTTCCTCCTGTGAGTCCTTACTGAGGCAGCATTGGGGGGGTTATCCAAATTTTTGGTTCCCGTGATGGAAGCTCCCATGTCCCTCTCAAACAGCTTCCAAGGTGACTCAAATACGAGGAGCACACGGAATGGCAGGTATTGGATTTCTGCAGCAGGTAAAGGTTTGTCTTTCCAGGTTTTCCAGTGCTGGATTGGAAACAACAGCACAGTAAACACTCAGTTTTGCCATGGGAGCACAGTAATCTTGTTGGTTTAAAATCTTCAGGAATTATTTCCACAACAGCCCTGGGACGGTTTCAGCTTTGCTGAGGTTTGTCCTCCTCACTGAACGAGGACACACGACACAACCCCTTCAGGTGACATTCCTGCTCACCAACCAAACATCCAAAGTGGCGAAGCTGGAATGTTTGGGAAAGGGTTCTGAGCCTTGTTGTCATTTTAAATCCAGCCAGCTGGTGGCTGTGTCGGGTAGGAAATGAGCTCCCGGCGTTCCAAAAGCAGCGCTGCTGCTGTTGGAAACTGCAGTTTCATCTCCATGGGGAAGCCAAGGGGGTGTCGGTCCTCCCAAAAACTCGGAGTCAAGCCCCAAAGAGCACCGAGAGCCTTTGGCTTGGCTCCAGTGGAAGCATGGGATGAAACCTGGTGATTTTTGGGAAAGGGGAAGGCTGAAGAGGGGACTGACAGAATTTGGGAGAAGGAACAGTCCCCTTTGTAGAGAAGGGATGGAGAGAAGATCTGTTTTGGGAAGAGCAGTGGGGATGAGTACCAAAAGATCTGCCACTAAGCCCTGGGAATATTCTGGGAAGAAAAGGAATTGCTAACACTTGTCTTCTCCCCAGAAGAGGACAATCTATAGAACCTCCCAGTGGAAGGTGTCCCTGCCCATGGCAGGGGGTTGGAATTGGATGATCTTTAAGGTCCTTTCCCACCCAAAGCATTCCATGATTCTCTGATATTTCCATGGGATTTACCAGGAGCCCAAATGTTTCCCACAGCTGTCCCCCCCACCTGCTCAGGGAACTTTTGATGGAATATTTTTTTCCCCTGTCATAACTACCCAAAAAGTGTCAGTTTTCCCAAGGATGTGTTCCGAAACAGTCCTCCTCCTCCCTGCAAGACTGTATTTTGATAATGCTGCCAACAACTTTTTTTCAGCTGGTGCAATGGGATTTTGGGATAATTTTTTTCTTTTTCCCCCCCAAAGAGAAATTAATGGTTATTTTTGCTACTGATAAGAGCTAAAATGGAGAAAGAAATCATTTTTGTTCAACCATTTCCTTTTCTTAGCCTGATTTTTAACTTTGGATTTTTGTATGTGATATTTCTTCCAGTTCCTTCTGTCCACTCTATATTCCCTCTTCAGCTTGGAATAAAAATCACTTCTAAACTGCAAAATTTCACCCAATCTGGAAAATCTTTGATAAACTCATTTGCAATTTAGTTTTAAGGACATGTATTCAGGGGTGCTGGATTTCTCCTACATGATCTTCAGGAGTAACTCCCTCAGTTTGTTTGGAGAGCATCAATGCCTTTCCCTGAACAACTTCTACCTACAGACAGGACACTATTTATTATGTATTCCCAATCCCTGGAAGTGTCCAAGGCCAGGTTGGACGGGGCTTGGAGCAACCTGGACCAGTGAAAGGTGTCCCTGCCCATGGCAGGGAGTTGGAATGAGATGATCTTAAAGGCCCCTTCCAACCCAAACCATTCTGGGATTCCATGATTTGACTTGGATTTCCTCTCTAGACCTCAACAGACCCCACTGGGATGTCCTGAATGATACAGAAAATTGGAAGTGATAAAAAGCCCAAATTCCATTCCTATCCCAAAGAGCTGAGAACCTGAAATGGTTTTGACCTGGGTTTTGTTTCTTCCAGCTGGAAATGTTCCAGGCCAGGTTGGATGGGGCTTGGAGCAACCTGCACCAGTGAAAGGTGTCCCTGCCCATGGCAGGGGGTGGAATTGGATGATCTTAAATTTCCCTTCCAACCCAAACCATCCTGTGACTCTTTATGTGCAAAAATAAGAAGGTGTCTATATTTTCCCAAGTTGTTGCTACCTTTTAAGGGCTGGATCTAAATCAGTTATGACATTCCCATCGTACAACATTCCTTCCCATCCCCTTTATATGTTTAGTGCCCAAGGTGATAATATCCCAAAGTATTAAATACCAGGAATTGTTGGCCAAACTATGAGTCCCCAGCAGGAAGCCAAGGATCTGCTCCATTATGATGTAACTCCTCTCCTTCCCCCCATCCACAGGGAATGAAATGAAACCATCAGGAATTGCAGTCTGGAAATGTTTCCTCCAGTAAATAATTAGGATTTCTCTGCAAATATTTTATCAGTTATCCCAGCATGCTCCATCAAAGCAGAAAGATACCACTTGTGTCTATCTTTATATATATCACCATATATCACCATATCTTTGAATATATATTCATATATATTATTGAACATATATTCATATTTATATAAGGATCCTTAAATCAATTTTTCTTTATATTGCAATTTCACTCCTGCAATAAAAAGTCAATGTGATGGATGTGGGTGTCTTTCCATCCAAAACCTCAATATATATCTCTCAGTATCAATAATTCCAGCTATAAACCACATGTCTATAAAAGACTCAGTGCTTAAGACTAAATTAAATTAGGGAAATTAATTCAGCTACCTATGAAAAGAAGTTAAAAAGAGTTAACTGTAAATTTGGCTCCTTTTTCTTCCTCTCTCCTTGCCCTCACAAAGAGCTACACATTTCATTCCCCACCGATACACCAGCCAGCAATAATTGGGCTGCAATTTACTGTGAGCAGAATAAGAAAGACAGGAGAAGAACTGCAGAGCAGAACCTGCTCCTGGCTTGCCAAGGCACACGCCAGGCAGCCTCACACAGCTGGAATTATTGCCTTTCACCACCTCTGAGGATGTGGGAATACAGAAATCCCCTCCCAAAACCCTGCAGTGGGTCAGTCAATTCCGACACTGACACCGTGTTATCTCTGTAGGAGTGGAGGGATCATGTCAAAGGTGTCCAGGGAAAGACAACAGGGATGGGAAAGGGTCTGGAGCACAAATCTGAATTGAGGGGGCTCAGCCTGGAGGAAAAAAAGGCTCAGGAGAGACCTTTGTGCTCCCTACAACTCCCCAACAAGAAGGTGGGGCCAGGTGGGACTCACTCTTTTTGTTCCTAATAACAAGAGCTAGGACAAGAGGAAACAGCCTCAAATTGCACCAGAAAAGACTTAGGTGGAAAAATTTCTTCACTGAAAGGGTTGTCAGTCCCTGGAACAGCTCCCAGGGCAGGGGTGGAGTCCCCTCCCCTGAAGGGATTTAAGAGATATGTGGATGTGGCACTTGGGGACATGGTTTAGTGTTGGGTTAATGGCTGGACTCGATGATCTTAGAGGGGTTTTCCAGACTTAATAATCCTATAATTCTGTGCAAGTTGCCTGTACACAACCTGTCTGTCTGTGCCTTTATCTCTGTGTTTCACAAGCAACTTCATCAGGCCAAGCCTGAAATGTGAGAGGACGTGATCACACCCATGGGAAGAGACCTACTTAAGCTTGGTGAAAATCAGGCACGAACCAAAACTTGACTTATTCCACCATTTCCTTCTCTTGAAACTGGGAGAGGCAAAGGAATTTAGGGCTTTGCAGCCCTCACAGCCACATATCCTGGAGCCATCTGCAACAGAGAATTGGACAGGGATCTCTGCTTTGGGAGTCAAGAGCATGTCTGACCT
Organism: Margarornis squamiger; assembly: GCA_035222235.1. Lineage (NCBI taxonomy): Eukaryota > Metazoa > Chordata > Aves > Passeriformes > Furnariidae > Margarornis > Margarornis squamiger. The sequence continues at coordinate 149,471,711 of JAWWTY010000077.1, read as the reverse complement.
TCCAGGAACTCAGAATCAATCATCAAAGAGCACCAAGAGGCCATGGTTTGGCTCCAGGTGGAGAACAGGAGGGAAACTGGTGGCTGTTGGGAAATGGGAGTGGGGAAGAGGGGACAAACAGGAGAATTTGGCAGAAGAGTCTCCAAGGTAGAGGGGAGATGTAAAGAACATGTGCATCCCCACTGCTCAAATTGGGAGCTATTCCTCCTCTGGAGAGAAGAAAGTAAAACTGGCCAGGGCAAGGCTGTTTCATGCATCTGGAAACTGAATATCTTATAAATATGGATAATTAACACTGATTAATTGACCACAATATGGGGTTTTGCTCAGGTGAGGTGACAATAACTCCACAGGATAATCCCAGCATAGGAGGACAGAGGGATTTTCCACCACATGAAATGGGAATTAGATACAATTTCCAGGCATTTTAACATGCTGACAACAGAAAACCAAGCTGAAAGAAGCTGAATCCAACACTTCTACATCCTGGAAAACTGTCCCATGCTCTTCCTGGGTCTTGATCCACATCTGTGTTCAAATTCCCATGTCAGCTCTGCCACCCTGTAAACCTTCAGCCTCTGCCACCACATTACACCAAATCCAGGGCCAGGATCTATCCAGGATTCAACAGCTGCTGCCTCTTCCTGAGCCCTGTTCTGCTTTCATGGCTCATTACAATAAGTTAGATTAGAACCACAGCTAATTGTTGTTGCTGTAGTAATTTGCAGGAGATGTTGTTACTGTTTGTACATCACGGAGATGGCATAATGACATGTTGTCTTTCCTAATTATATCAGCCAAATAATTCCCACTAAGTACTGTAATAGGATTTTAATTAATATTATTATCCCCCATCTCTGTCACGAAGCTTAAAACTCTGGAGCTGGGAAACTATTTCTTTTGTTTCCTTTTGTACCTTCAGAAAAAGTTGAGCTTGACAGAAATCTGCAGGTCTTGGATCCTTTTTCCAAGCAAGAGAGAGCAAGAGCTGGGTTTGATTCTCACCTTTGCCAAGGGCAGGACTGTGGGCAGGTGAGTCTCTATTTTGATAACTCTGTGAAAAGGGCAGAGAACATTTAGATTTAGTTCTCTTGTCTTCTGCAGATGGGATTTCAAAGAACTCCTGACTTAGAAAGGGAGGCTTTAGTGAATAGGAATTAGCCAGCAAATGGTTTTATGCTTCAGGCCTAGGTTCACTTCCACTTAGGTGTTTAAATTAACAGTTAGCTTTTAGTGATTAGTTAAATTAAGATTCAGATACCAAGTAAAGGCAAGCAGGAAAGCATCTCTGGAGGTGACCTTGAGCTTTAACTTGCTGTTTTCCCTTAATTTAAATTTATTCTATGGCACAATTCAGTGGCTAAAGCCTGGTGGGATGAAGTAGAGATCTCAGGGGCTTGCAGATTGTGGTGCAGGACCCATCCACATGTGCATTTTTGGCCCCAGGGATACTCAGATAGTGTTTGTGTTCCTGTGCTGGGAGCTCCATTGATGTCCAGACCAACCTGGCTGTTTTTCTAGACAGATATTGTGTGATTGAACTGCTCAGACATGGATGAGCAGTGGGAGGGACAAAATAAAAACAAAAGTCATCTGGAAATGAAGAATGAAAATGTTATTCCCTGGAAAGGTCAGAGAGGAAGTTTCAGCTCTACTGGAACATTTTGCTCTTTCTTTTTTTCAGTTTCCCAAGAGATATTTAATCAAAATGCACAAAATGTTCCTCCATCAATGAATCAGGAAGTCAGTTCTAAACCATCTACTTAACATGTTCCACTTTCACACATGGACACCTGAGCTCTGATCATGTCCCAGGAGGAGATGATGACTCGTTTCTGACTGAGGGGAACAGCCCAAGTGCTTTTTTAGAGAATATTGCTCAGCCAGGGTAATAAAATAGCTGACTTAGCCAGTTAAAGCTGTTAAAACACACATTGGTTGGTCTAGGCTTGGTTTTATCCTGAGCCAGAAGACTCTTCACATCCTCCAGATTTGCTCTTCTGAGGGTTGTGTGACAAGAAGCCAGAAAACATCACCCAGATTGTTACAGATTTAGGTGGCAGAAAAAGTGGGGAGATTTTCATGGAATCCTAGAATTATTGAGGTTGGAATAAATCTCTAAGACCATCAAATACAACTCTTGGCCAAATACCACCATGCCAAGTAAACCATGTCACAACGTGCCACATCTACTCATTTTTTGAGCACTTGCAGGCTTGGTGACTCCACCACTTCCCTGGACAGCCTGTTCCAATGCTTAACCACTCTTCAGTGAAGAAACTATTCCTAATATCCAACCTGAACCTCCCCTGGTGCAGCTTGAGAACCATCTTGCACCATTTCTTTGTGTGACTTCCATTCAAATTGGGTGTTAACATGTGAAGTGTGATTCGATAAGTAAAGGGAAAAGAAATTACTAGGACTGGGTTTTACCCAGTGAGACCTACAGAGCTCTTGGAAACCCATCACAGAGAGAAGAAACCAGCACTTAGATGTTTCCATGTACAATCAGATATTCAAAAAGCTGGACAAAAAGTGTGCTGAGAAAATGATTTTTTGGCATCATTCCTTATATCTCCATGTGACTCCTGAACATGAACACGGCCAAAAAATCATGGAATCATAGATTGTTTTGGGTTGGGTGAGACCTTAAAAATCATCCAGTTCCAACACCCCTGCAATGGGCAGGGACACTTTCCACTATCCCAGGTTACTCCAAGCCCCATCCAACCAGTCCTTGAACACTTCCAGGGATGGGGCAGCCACAGCTTCTCTAGGCAACTTGTGCCAGGGCCTCCCCACCCTCACAACCAAGATTTTTTTCCCAATATCCAATCTAACCCTTCTCTCTCAATTGGAAGCCATTCCCCCTTGTCCTGTCACTCCAGACCCTTGCCAGTAGTCTCTCTCCATCTTTTCTGTAGCTCCTTCTACAGGAAGGTCACAATTAGGTGACCCCAAAGCTTCTCTTCTCCAGGCTGAGCAATCCCAACTCTCCCAGCCTTTCCTCATGGGAGAGGTGCTCCATCCTTCTACTGAACTTGGTGGATAATGACAGTGTCAGTGCTCATCTTCCCAGGACACAAAGTCCCTCAACAGCCCACAAAGAGCTTGTTGCTACTGGAAATGCTAAAGTGAAAATAAACTGGTTCAGTTCTTCCTCATTCTTTAACACCCCCAAATCTAACACTTTTCTCTGTGGTCCTTGGGGATCTTTAATTCAAGCAGAATCCTTAGAGCTCATCAAAACCATCATGGGCCATCCCAGGCATTATGCTGCAGTTCAAAAAATGCTTATTTAAAAGCCTTGCATATTGCTGACAAAAATAACTGCTTTTCTTTTGCCTTTAAATCACATAATTCAGGGTGTTTATGGAATAAAATGAACCTCATTAAGTTTCCAGCTAAGGAGGTGGAAAAAAGAAAAGCTTTGTTGAGGTTCCACTCTCTGCAAAAGCTGAGAATACACCTCAAAGGTGAGCAACAGGACTTGACTTTAGAAAAAGAACAGAACAATTGGATGGGTTTTAGGGGTCACAGATTTCAGCTGGGCTGAATAAAGTCAGGTTTATCCATTTGTGATGTTTTCTAATGGCTGGTATAACAGACATAGACTCAAGAGACCCGTTTTCACTCTTTGGAGATACAAAGCACTTCCCCTGAAGTTGTCCAGGCATTAAGTTTTCCATTTCCTGAGCCAGGAAATCAATGAGCAACTGATTCCCATCAGGCTGCACTTGGATCTGTCACCTGTGTGGGAATGTCCCAGACATGATGATGTTCACACCTCTTAGAATCATGGAATTATTTATGTTGAAAAGCCTTCAAGATCATCAAGTCCAACTGTTAACCAAGTGAGTTCAGTACTAAACTGTGTCCCCAAGTGCCACATCTGCATGTTTTGTAAATACCTCCAGAGGTTGTGACTCCACCACTGCCTTGGGAATTCTGTGCCAGGGCTTGACAACCCTTTTAGGCCAAGAAATTTTTCCTAATATTCAACCTAAACCTCCCTTGGCAAAGCTGGAGCATCATTTCCTCTGGTCCTATTGCTTGATACTTGGGAGGAGAAAGCAGCCCCCACCTGGCTCCAACCTCCTGTCAGGGAGTTGTAGAGAGGGAGAAGGTCCCCTCTGAGCCTCCTTTTCTCCAGGTTGAGCCCCCTCAGCTCCCTCAGCTGCTCCTGGTGCTCCAGACGCTCCTCTAACACCATTCCCTTCTCTCAACACTCTCCAACCACTCAGTGTCATCCTTGTCATGAGGAGCCCAAAACTGAGCACAAGATTTGAGGTGTGGCCTCGCCAGTGCCCAGCACAGAGGGACAATCACTGCCCTGGTCCTGCTGGCCACACTATTGCTGACACAAGCCACTGGCCTTTTGGGCCACCTGGGCACACCTGGCTCATGTTTTTCATGACAAGATGGCTCCTTCATGTCCATGTTATCCAGTGCTCAACCTCAGGTGTTTCTACATGAGCCAAGGGATTCAAATCACGACACAATTGCCTGAAATTGGAAGAGCTGGTTCACCTCAGGTTGGCAAAGGGCTCTGACTCCCTCCATGCTTTGAGGAGCAGTTTGTAAATGGACTCTGAAAAGGGCTGGAGAGACAATAAAGTGGGTTGGGTGAGCAAGGAGGAAGAAGAAGAGGAAGAAGAAAGAGAGAGGAAGAAGAAGAAGAAGAAGAAGAAGAAGAAGAAGAAGAAGAAGAAGAAGAAGAAGAAGAAGAAGAAGAAGAAGAGGAAAAAGAGGAAGAAGAGGAAGAAGAAGAAGAGGAAAAAGAGGAAGAAGAGGAAGAAGAAGAAGAGGAAGAAGAGGAAGAAGAGGAAGAAGAGGAAGAGGAAGAAGAAAGCAAACCCAAGCACAGGAAACGTGACCAAATGAGGGAAAAAAATGATGGTGCTGTCAGTCTAAAACCCTTTGTTTGAATTCCAAAATATGGCTATATTTCAATTAGGGCTTTTTATCCCCTCCACTTAACCTCACCACCTTTTTCTTCACAGCAACGTTTAGAGGACCAGCATAATTAGAAATCAAAATGCACAGAAAGTTCAAACACATTCAAAACACCCAAGTAAAATGTGTCAGCAGTTCTGAACCAAAAGTTTTCATCTGCAAGATACCTGGAAACACTAAGACATGTAGAATGGCTTTCACCCATCTTCACTTTCTTACACTGCTTCCAGGAGGAAGCCTTTCATCCATGCACGTTTAATTACTCCCTTAATTGAGGCCATGCTGAGCATCCTCTCTTAAACCAAGTTTGTATTAATTTGCTTTCCAACAGAAATATTGATGTGTCTGCAGACAGGATCTGTCCAAAGGGCTAGTCCTGGTTTAAGAAAGAGCAATGGGAGCTTTGCAAACTGCTGTGTCAGGACAGTGGTGTGGGGTGCAGGGATGGGTGTCACCTCGGTTTGTGTTCTTTGTGGGGCAGGGTAAAATCCAGGCTTGGGAAAACCCCCTGGACAGACATTAGAGGGTGATTAAAGGGGTGTGACTGGATTAAATGTCTGTCATGACATAGGTAAGTAAATAGAGTCATGGCATGGGATGAAAAAAACAAAACCAAACCAACAAAACCTAATGTTTAGGAGTTAAAACCAGCTGAACCCTTTCCTGGAAGACAGCTGGGATTAATCCACTCTGGTTTCTAGGGAAGAATTACAAACTGTGCCATCCTAATTGGTCAGAGAAGAGCTTCAGGCCTCCAAATTTTCTTGTGCTGAATAACTGGTGGATCACAGCCGATAACAGGAATCCTTAACGGGGGAAAATGTGCTTTTTTTAACCTGTGGGCTGTTTCTTCTCTCTAAGTCTGCAGTGCAGTCCTAGCTAGGTCGTGCTTTTTGCCCACATCCTGACCCTGTGTCCAAAAATAAACCCCAAGGGGAAGGCACCCCCTTTGTTCCACCCCATACCCTGCTTTCCTGAGGCAGGAAAATAGGGATCTACACTCTGGAATTTGTGGTGTAGGCAACTACCAGTGAGGCTGGACTGCCCTGCAGCACAATCTGATGAGGATGCCGTTGAACCAGAATCCCTGGAGATGCTTTTAATGTGAGAACAGCAAAATCCTTCTGGAAGAAATCTTGGTGGGGAGCCAGGACACACACTCTGTGCTCCAAGTGTTGCTCCTGCAGCAGGAGAGGAACCACAAAACGCCTGCTTTGAGGAACTGCCTTATGTTTTCCAATGGGCTTTTGTTTGACCTTTACTTTTAATCCTCTACTTTCAATCCTCACTTGTCCAAGCAGGGAATGGCTTTGCTGCTCCCCTGGGGTATCTGGGGAAGATGAGTTTCACCACGACTACCTTTTCAATCTCTAGGGAACACAAGGGCAGGTCAGCACATGGGAGGCTCAGTCCCTGGGGGGAGTGAAGCAGTGACCTCAGTTATGCCAATTTATAGCCTTTGAAAAGCTGCTTCAGGATCCTTGGCACCATCCGGGCTGTGCAAAGTTTGCAGGGCTGTCAGAACTGATTGTTCTCCATCCAAACCAATGTGTGGATTCCACACACCCCTCCAGGTGTCAAAACATTAACGTGCTTCTCTACTCTACCACCATATTCAAGTAATTTTTAGTTTGTTGTTTGCTACTTCACTCACTGAAAGAGAAACAAACAACTTCTCCAGGAGGAGACGTCCAAGTTCTTCTTCCACCTCAACATTGTCCCCCATATGAAGGTGTTCCCTCAGCCCTCCATGACGAACACAGATGGCCCTGTCACCCCCAGCCAGATCAGGAGAAATAAGGCCTTTGCATCTGTCTCTGTGTAAAACACCCCAAACTGAGGAGGTTTGCATGTGTCACCTCTCCCAGTGGGGGAGAGGCCAAACTCCTGCTCCTGTCAGCGTGGAGGTTCTGGAGGAGTTTCTGTCTCTGCCACATTCAGACACACGACCCAGGAAAGTCTGTGCCATCTGGAAGCATCTCTGCCTCACACAGGAGTTAGATGGAGAGGGAGACACAAACACAAAAATCTCCATCCAAATAAAGAAAGAAAAGTCCCATTCCTGCTGTTGATGGATGTGCCATAACGAATCCATAGAAGCTTCAGCAAGATATATAATTATGTGCAAGAACTTTTAAGAGGAGGCACCATCAGGAACTTAACTCATGGGGAAGTGGGATTTGGAAGGTTTTAAACATATTAAACAAGCAGGTGGACATGCCCTTATTCAGAGTGAACTCTGACCTGATTTACTTTAGTTTAATTCCCTTTTAGTTTGGGCTGAGAAGGGTTGAGTTGAACGCATTAAATTTGTGAATGTGAGCTGATGGTGAAATAAAACAATAAAATCAGTTTTTTGTTCCCATCTGAGATCTGAGCTGGGTCCTTACTGAAAGCCAGACCATGCAGAGACACAGGAGAGCCTGTGCAAGGTATTCCTGATGTCTGGACTTCCGTGGGTTAATGAATCCATTGTTTCCCAAATTTAAGCATCCAAAGTTATAAGATCAATGCAGAGCCACTGAAATCTAGGTCATTTGTTGTGGTTTTTATTAAAATTTTACCTAGAAGTAATAATGATTAATAGATTGTTTAATGCATATTTCAACAGTTGCTCCTGAATTCAATCAACATCTTATAACCATGGAGAATAATTGAATACACTTGTCACTCCCGTGTTCATAATATTCCCATTGTTGTAATTGGGTCACTACAGTGCTTGGATAAAACCAGGTTTTAAAAATAAGCTGTATTCCACTTGGGGAAAGGGAAATCATGACATCAAACCTCAGCAGAATGGGCTTGCTAACAATTAAACAAACAACCTGCATGTCATGCTGTTGCCCAATGTTTGCATAAGGACGTAAGAAATTACTTATTGGGTGAGACCTCTGGTCCTTCTAGCACAGGATTCCCTGTCCAAAAATGGAATTGGGAATTGGAAGGGGGTGAAAAACCTTGGATATTTTCTGCAGTGTGTTGTTCCCTTGTTACTCTTCTGGGAATATATTAAAAAATATCATAAACCACAGGATTGGAGAGGAGAGTCTTTCACAGTCGAAATCTGTTTAAAAGGAAAAGAAGGACTGAATGGTCATTTTTCAGGATAACTGTCAGTTCAAACTCAGCAAAGGTAACCTGGAGTTGTAATTGGGAGTACCCTGAAATCCCTGGGGTTTTGTGCCAAAAGTGCTGAAAAAATATTGGCCACCATAAGGCTGGATGTTGTATTAGAGGAGGTAAAGGGGACATTTCTACCAACTCCATTTTAGACTTCTTTTGAGGTTGCCTTTAAAATTTGGCTCTGGTGCCATGGACAGCAGGAGTCCCATGTTCTCTCTGCTGCATTAAGAAGTAATTTGGCCTGTTTTCTGTTCTCCTAATTTTGTTGAAACCCAATCCCCTTTTGGTTAATGATTTTGTAATCCTCAGCCTTATCCTCCACCTCCCCAGGTTTCTTCCCTCCAGACCGAAGGGTCTCTGCAGCCTCTTCAGTCTCTCCTCTAAAGGCAAATGTTCCACCCCCTTAATTATCTTATTTGTTTTATCTGGATTTCCTCTTATCTCAGCTGGGTCTTCTTTGGGAGTCAAAGACCAGATCACCCAAAATGTGAGGGCATCAATATTCTGTGTAACAGCAAAATCCCTCCCTCTCTTTTGTTTCCCAAAATATTCTGGGTGATGCCCAGTATTTTGTCAGCACTTTTGGCACAAAAAGCCAGGGATTTCAGGGGAGTCCAGGATATCCTTCCTGAGTTTTCACTGGTGGTTCTCCTGAAAAGTGACCGTTCAGTCCTACTTTTCCTTTTAAACAGATCTCAGCCCATGAAAGAATCTCTTCTCCAATCCCACGGTATAGGATATTTTTAATATTCCTCTGTGTGAAAGCTTTTTGACAGTCCAAATATATTTTTTCCACTGGATTTCCAGTAGAATTTTACCCTTCCTGAACTGCAGCTGAACCAACAGAGCAGAGTTGGCTCTTTCCCAGCTGCCCAAACATTTACTGGTCTCATTCCTTACTGGAGACCAAGATATAAAGAATCTAATGTTGATTATCCCAGCTTTGGTACATGGGAATTGGATTAGTTGTTTCAATCCCCTGGAACTGTTGCTATTTGTTATACACCAAATAGATATTATATTATATTATATTATATTATATTATATTATATTATATTATATTATATTATATTATACCATATTATATTATATTGTACCATATTATATTATATTACATTATACCATAATATATTATACCACATTATATTATTATACCACATTACATTATATTAAGCCATATTATATTGTATTACATTACATCATATCATATTATGTCATATCATTTAATATATTATATTTTATTAATTGCATCACATTATATTGTATTATACTATATTGTATTATACTGTATCATATTTGTTATATATACCAAATATTTATTCTATTCTCTCTATATTTTTATTACATTATATATTCAACCAAAATGTCACATGTGAATTCCTTCAAGACTCTAACCCAGAACATCAAATCTTTGGTGGGCAATCACAAAACTGGTGATAAAACTATTCTGAGTGAACATGGGCATCTCTTCTTTTCATTTCAGTACCAAGCAGTTCCAAATGAAAATAAATTTTTAGAAGGTTAAAAATCTTTACAGAATGAAGTTGAATTTAGCAGGTGTTTTCGCCAAAAAAATTGCAAAACATTAATGTGGCAATATGCTTTAAATGTCAGTGTGTTTCCCCTTTTCTATTTTCTAAATCAAATTTTTCATTTTGAGAATGCCAAACTGCTTCGTTTTGACGTTTTTCTAAGTGAAACCTTTTCACCCTTCATTTCAAAACAGCGTTTTTCATTTGGAAAAATTGGCCTCGGTATTAAAAAAAAAAGGTCGATCTTTTTATAGCTGAGCTAATTTGAAGAAGCGTTTCCTTCTGAGTCAAAAGGAATAGTTTAGGTCTCTCTCATGCTTTGTTTCACCCTTATTTTTCCCCTCTTGGGAAGGAGCAGAGGTAATGGAGAGGATTTTGTTTTCCACCCATCGAACCTGGCCTTGGACACTTCCAGGGATGGGGCAGCCACAGCTTTTCTGGGCAACCTGTGCCAGGGCCTGCCCACCCTCACAGGGAAGAATTTCTTCCCGATATCCAATCGAAAGCTACTCATTCCCACTTGTCCTCTCACCCCGTGCCTTTGTCAACAGTCCCTCTCCATCTTTCCTGAGGGTCCCTTCTGGGCAACCTGCTCCAGTGCCTCACCCCCCAAGAGGATCTAACTGTTCTTGACATAATTCTTGTTGAAATTGCCAAGAAGAGAATGGCACCCAAAAGCCTAATTAGTGGGTCATTATGGCTCCAGACATCAATTAGGGCTGAAACAGGGCTGGCTGGAGGAGTGTCAGGATCTTCCTTCCTCACTTACCCCCATTTCTGGCCCTCTGTCAGTGTAGATGAAGTGCTGGCAGTTGAAGTGCTTCCCATTGTGGATCCAGCTCACCCTCTTAATTTTCTCTTTCCACATCATTCATGGGATTGCAGCCATAAAATCTTTATTATTTAGCTTACTAGTGACTGTATAAGTTTCTCAGAGTAGCTAAAATGTAGTTCATCATTCTTTTTTAGAAGTTTCAGCAGGCAGGAATTTTAACGGGACAGAAGGTTCCTCTCTCTGTGAAACTGGACTGATAAAGAGACACAAAACCTGTCAAAGCTGTTTGCAGGCCTTGAAATCATTCCAGAAGATGTGATGTTGTGCCAAAACCTGAGGGTCAACAAGAGGACAAGATGAGGAAGAGGAAGGAAATGGGAAAAAGACGAGCACCAGGGGTTGTTATGGGACCTCTGACTCAAATTTGAGAGGCATGTCAAGGGAGGAACTGTGGGTGGAATGTTCTGGAAGTGGGTGTGACAGATGAGGTGATGCCTGAATTTGTAATTAGAGGGCAGAATAAAAGCTTAAATAGAAGCTTAAAATTCGGAATTGTGCTGGTTTCAAGATAAACCAGCAGGAGAAATGAACCCAACTCAAGGGAGGTTACAAGTCAGAGTTACAAATTCCTAAAAAAAGATTACAATAAATACAATGATAGAGAGAAAAACCTGCTTTAACTCACAGAAACAGATGTATAACCCAGAACCCTGGAACACAGAATGGTGTTCATCGGGCCCTGTGCTGAGTGCCACGTGGCCCTCCCTGAATGCAAAGTCAAAGGAAAGGAAAAACCTGCCAGTGAAGATGATGGTCACACTCTGGTCAAGAGTGGCAATCGCAGTCCTGTAGAGGTTCTGGTCCTCCTCTGGATCCAACAAGTAGTATCCAAACTCTCCAAACCCCAAGATTTCAGATGCTCAGGTTCAGGTGGGAATGCCCAGTACCTCCCCCAGGGCGAGGAGTTTCACACTGGGTAATTTCCTCTGTGAGTCTTGGGATATTTTTGGAATCCTTGATGGCCCATGAGCAGACACGACCCCTCAGGCTGGGTGTGAAGGTGCTGATGCTTCCCCAGAGGGGAGTTATCATGGCTGAGTCACTGATGTCAAGACAGAAACACTTCCCTATCTCGCAGGGTTCTTTAACACCCAGCTTACAGCCTGAGGGCTCAGGTGTGCCCTGGGCGGCTGCTGCAAATGCTCCATTATTAACAGTCCCTCAGAAATTATATGAAGGGTGTAGAACACACAGTTTTGGTTACCCCCACACAGTGATAAACTGGTCCCAGTTGCTGTAACTGGGACAGGAATGTATTTCCTGTGCATCCGGCTGCTGTCACATGCAATAAAGAGTGCTCTTGCTTTCCAACACTCAAAAAGAGCTTTAGAGAGTTATTTTTCCAGCTTTTCAGCATCATTGTAATGACACATCAGGGAATCTGTGGGTTCAATCAGCTGTTGAGGTGCTCAGGGAGCAACAAGTGCTCCTCCTCCCTCACCTCCCTGACCCCATTTCCTGATCCTCTGCTCCATCACTGGTTGCAGAGTGGGCTGCCCATTAACTGGGAATGTCTCTCCTATTGTATTTTGACTATCACCTGCCTCCTACTCCCACCTGACTCATTCCCAAAGGCAGCTGGAACCTGTGCCAGCACTGCATTTCCGGGAGGGATGGACCCTCATTCCCTCCCAGGAGGTGAGACAAAGAGGAAAGTTGGGAGATGAAAGGGCTGATTTGCTTCTCTTTACCTTCACTTAAGGGACAAAACAGCAGAGGGATTGTTGAAAGATGTAATTACAGGAACGTGTTAGGCAGGGAGAGGTGGTTTGTTTGGATATTTTGCTGGAAAACACGTGCTTTGGAAGTACAAACCTCGAGTAATTCCTGATGGAATGAATTTCCTGCAAGGTCTTCTAAAGGAAAGCAATGAAACAGGTGCAGAGGCAGCCAAATGTGCCCAGAGCTGGGTTTCTGTCACCTGACTTTAGATCTCAGCTCAGCACAAGAGACTTTCCGGTTTTAATAAATAAAGAGCATTGGGATTGTCCAGTCTGGAGGAGACAAAGCTCCAGGGAGACCTTAGGGCCCCTTCCAGCAGCTAAAGGTGCTCCAGGAGAGCTGGAGAGGGACTTGGGGCAAGGGATAGAAGAAGGGCTTTGAACTGACAGAGGACAGGATCAGGTGGCATATTGGGAAGAAGTTCTTCCTTGGGAGCACAGTGAGGTGCTGGGATGGATTTCTCAGAGAAGCTGTGGCTGCCCCATCCCTGGAAGTGTCCAAGGCCAGGTTGGATGGGCCTTGGAGCAACCTGGGCTAGTGGAAAATGTTCCTGCCTTTGGCAGGGGGTTGGAACTGGATGGGCTTTAATGTCCCTTCCAACCCAAACCAATCTATGCATCTGTGAACCCACCTCCAGAGAACATCAAGTGTAGGACAATGTTTGACTCACCCACTGTAGGTGTTGAGTGGAGATCATGTCCCAGATTAAACCAACCCCATTTCCTGGCTCTCCAGAGATGGAGCAAGAAGCCTCCAGTGATTTTGTTTCAGATAGAAACGTGTCCACCAGAAATATGCCCCCTAAACCAGACAATCCCAGAATTACAAAACATCCTGAGTTGGAAGGACCCCCAAGGATCATCTAAATCACATTCCTGACACATTCCCTGCACAGGACCAGCCAAACCCAATGTTTCTTTCCTGGGAATATCTGCCTTGGGGCTCAGCACCAATGTGGATACTCTGATACCAAATCAGGGCCGGGAAGGCATGACCCATTCCACACCTCTTTCTCTTCTTCCTTCAAGCCACACATTTCACTGAAACGAGGAGAATTTTAGTGATTCTTCCTCCTGACAAATGATGTTGAAATTATCTGTTGGGTGTATAATTTATTAAGGAAGAACACAGGAACAGGAAACAAGAAGAAAAGGAATACAAGATAGTAAAAACACGTCAGGTGATAATGAATAGTTTAAGTGTAGTTTCCTTTGGATTTCAGGAAGGAAAACCAAACAGAGAAAGACTTGCTTTGAAGTAGCTGAAATTTAGGTTTTCCAGAGGGGAAAAGAAAAGGTATTTAATTCCAAGTTAAGGCTTTAATTTTGTCTTAATTTTTAAATTAACCCTCGTCCTTTCCCTTGAAAAATGAATGGAAATGAAAGAAGTAGCATTGGCAAAGTGTCACAAAACCCACTTTCATTCCTCTTCTCTTCTCTTGAATTTTCACAGCAAAAAGACAGGAAACATGAAGTTAAAAAGTCAGAAATTCAACCTCTCAAAGAGAAGTGAAAATGTGCATCTGTTTCAAAGTCAAAACAAGCTGCAAAACTCTTCATTAAATTGCTGGTTGGAATGTTTTTCATAACAAAATGGAAAATGCCACTGAAACGAGTGTGATTTATCTAAATGTTTGCATTTTGACAGAACTTGCTTTTTTCAAGGATGAGAAAAAAAAAAATCATTTCACTGTTTTCCTTTAGCAAGTGATAATAAGGACTGAATTCTCTCGAAATCCAGGAGTGGGAGTGGGACAGTCTGCTCTGGAGAAGATCTTACACATTGAAGGAGGAATTCAGAGGCATTCCTCAAATTACACCATCTGCAGACTCTGCTGCTTCTCGTACTTTGCTGGCTAAATAAGACTTGTTATAAATCTAGAAGAAGATAAAATTATACATATATATATATATTTTTTTTAACTTTCCTTTTTCTAAAGGAAAGTAGAAGGGACAGGAGCAGCCAAAACCAGACGTGTGTTAGGCAAAAAATAGATATTTTAGTCACAGGATGTTGAGGAAAAAGGAGCATTTAAATATGGTTATGTCATCTCCATGTTTTGTGATACCAAGCACCTGAACTTGGAATTAAGCAAACACTTGTTCTCAAAGAGGCCATGCTAAAAAAGGGCCTAGAAAAATGCATTTTTATTATTTTTTTAAATTATTTATGCTCTTAATTTTGTTGCTGAGATGAAATTGGAGTGAAGATCACAGTAGCATTCAGGTTACACCATCAAGCTCCATATAAAGAATTTCAGTTAGTGGAAGTCAGGAGGAATTTCTTCATCAGGAGGAATTTCTTCATGGAAAGGGTTGTTAAACATTGGAATGGGAGGTTGTTAAGCCTTGGAATGCCCATGGAGGTGGAGGAGTCCCCATCCCTGGAGGTGTTCAAGGAATGACTGGACATGGCACTCAGTGCTCTGGCCTGGGGGACGAGGTGGGGATGGGTCAAGGGTTGGACTTCATGAACTTGGAGATCTCTTCTGTGCTAAATCATTCTGGGATTCTGTGAATTTCCAGGTTATCCAAAGACAGAGGCATTTAACAGACAGGCTGATTCAGCTGAGCAGACAGTTTACCATTAAATGCATCACTAATAACATGTTTCTGTGTTCCACAATTCTTACAACACGTTCCCGTGGTACAAAACTATTGAGTGTCTGAGAAACAACTGTTGGACCATGAAATCACTGCAAGAGCCTGGAGTGACAGGACAAGGGGGGATGGTCAAACTGACAGAGAGCATGTTTGGACTGGATATTGAGAAGAAATTCTTTCCTGGGAGGGTGGTGTGGCCCTGGCACAGGTTGCCCAGAGAAGCTGTGGCTGC